>FLMG01000791.1:0-12350 GCA_900088475.1 Hyphochytrium catenoides
AGAGAGAGAGAGAGAGGATTGAGAGAAGAGAGATGGACAGAGAGAGAGAAGAGAAAGAGAGACGAAAGAAGAGAGAGCATAAGAGAGCGAGTGTATGTGTGAGAGAGAGAGAGCACTAAAGAAGGCACAGCGGGCCAGCAATAAGAAAGACCCGAGAGAAGAGAGCAGGAAGGAGGAGACCAAAGACAAGATCCAGACGAAGAGATGGCAACCGAGAGAGAGAGGGAGAGAGAGAGAGAGACAAAGACAAAGGAGGAGAAGAGAGGTAGACTACCTTCCCTGTACATAGGGCCTGCGACCAAGGGAGCTTCACTCTCAGAAGCTTCCGTCTCATCTCCAAAACTTGGAAGCCCAGCAATCTGTGACGCAGGCCTTGCGCAGATTGACGGACAGGAGGACTCAACACGTCCATCACCAGCAACAAGAGACGCTTATTATTAGAGTGATAGACGCTGTCATAGGAGAGCCGCTGTCAGAAAGAGAGACTCGTCCTTGAGGAAAGAGAGAGAGAGAGAGCCGATACAGACTTTCTGTTGAAGCTCAAGTGAAGGTCTTCAACAGTGGCAGACTTCAGGAAAGCCAGAATGATTGATGACAGGGAGTCCAAAGTTCCCTTGATAGGAGGTAAGCACGAGAAGCATAGCACGTGCTCGAATACCGAGAAGGGGGAAGTGGCAGAAGGAGCGCTTGGCCTTACGGCACTTCTCTCCTTTGCTTTTTGGTATACTCTTTGCTCGCACTAACCAACCTTTTTTTGGTGCCCGTCTTATCGCGGTCAACGCATCACCTCTGTCTATGAAGCGGAAGACAAGGAGGAGGAAAGAGCGGAGAGAGAGTATGGAGGCGATTACTATGAGAACCAGCTCCTGCTCCAGCGGCAGCAGAAGGAGGCCACCGTGAGAGGCACCAAGAGAAAATGGCTTAGACGGACTGTGATAGCTGTGGGCGCTCTGCTCTTCTTTACAGGCAGGAGTGCTTTCATCCTTTCTGTCATCGGCACAGCTCTCTCCTCCTTCTGTTTGTTAGCACTTGCTGCTTATGCTTCGATTTCCTTTTGTGAAGCGTCATCTCTTGGCATCTTCGCGTTATTTGCTCTTTGCTTAAGAATGGCAGATTGTAGTTGCCGTCGTATGTCCTCGCAGCCGTAGATGCTGTCTCTGCCTGCTTTTGTAAGATTGCTTGCTAACTCTCAACTTGTCTCGTGCCCCGTCTTCGCTCTTGCATGGATCCTTGCTGGTGGTACAGCCGTTGCTTTGCTGGCGATACAGTTGATAGGCCCCATCATAGCCAAAGCGGTAGGACGCCAAGCCAAGTGCAGTCTCCTCGATTGAGCGTCCTCTGCGATCCTTTCTTCCACCAGATTCAAAGTCTATGGCTGCTGTTATGCTTTTTCCGTACCCTAGATCTTATCCCCTCACTTCTTCCCTCCCTAACTCCCGTATCTGTGTGTTACACTCTTTGCTTACCCGCACAGGAGTTGGAACGCACCGAGATTCAGATCTTGGAATTCACAGTCAGCTCTCCCGCCCAATATGGATTCTTATCAAGCGCCAAGATGAAGATCAAAAATGTGAATCCTCTGAGCGGCAGCATTGCTCCAATGGTAAGCTGTGCTAGGTAAAGACGGATAGTGAAGAGGCGACCGGGATAGGAGGTAGCAGTAGTCCTGAGGGAGGACCAGAGTACAAGCACATGCATCCTCCTTGAGAATGTCGGACCTGTTCTTTCTTCTTCCTTTCTCTTCCCTCTCTCTCTTTTTTTCTCTCTGTGTCTTTTCCTCTCTTTTCTCTCGAGACCTATCTCTCTCTTCTCTCTGCGCCTTCGTTGGCAGGAGAAACTAACTTACCTTGCAGCAAAGCCAAATATCCTACCAAGGCGTCGTCTTTGGCGAGTTTATGATGCCGGCGATGGGGATCAAAGCCGGTGTTGATAACTATATCAATTTCACCGCGAACCCATTCAAAGTCGTTAACATCTCGGCTTGGGGAGAGAGTGCTAGGGCACTGATGAGGGCAGATAAGGTCGTTTGGAAAATCACGGGAAGGTTAGGTCATAGCTGCTTATTCTCTCGTTTCGTCTTCTAGCCTTGCTACTCCAAGCCTGAGTATTCAGTCTGAAGACAAGGCGACATCTTACACCTATATCGCTCCCATGCTACATGCGGGGCTATTATCTTGGGACTTTGTCTCTTCCTCCCCGTATTGGTTCTTGCGTTGGCTATGCTTTTCGGGGTCTGCTATACTCCTTCTGACTGTTTTATGTCTATCCCATAGCGCTTCCATTACCGGGAGTGTACTGGGCATCTCCCATACCTTTCGGGGTGTGGAGTTTCAGAAAGAAATCGTAGTGGAAGGAATGCGTGGCATGGAGAATGTCTCTATTGACAGCTTTTCGATGCCTCGGGATGCCCCTGGAGGACACGGCATAGTCGTGGAGACTACATCTTCATTTTTTAACCCGTCTAAGGTCGAAATGGAGATAGGTGCGTAGGCTCCCGTTGTTACTTCCTAAAAAGCGGCGCCATATGTTGGTCTTGGTAGAAGTTCTAGACGATACAGGACCTTTCAGCTCCGAAGTCAACGACCCGCTATTAAGTCATTCTGATGCTACCTCGGCTTATGTACCTCTTACTGTGAAGGCTCTCCTAAGTCAGCCTACTCGCAGGCGGTTGTTTCGACTTCTGCATACTGCTCTGCTGTTTGTGGGGGTTTATAGATTTGGACCTTGGGCCCTGATATTATGATGGCTGTAGGCAATCTAAGTCTGGGGCTTCATATGGTGGACGGCACGCGCATCGGTACGCTCAATAGTAGCCTCTTCTCCATGAAAAGAGGGTGGAATAAGGTATTAGAAGCGTTTTATCTATCTCTTCTCCTCCCGGCAACAATCTTCTCCTTTGCTTGTGCGCATCTAGATTATGGCGTAACTCTATGTACCACAGACCAGCATCGTTTTGTACTAGTGCCCATCTTGTCGCCTCATCACCAGTGGTGCTTATTTTCTTCACTTCAAGTGCGTCCTTGTCCCTTGACATCACCCTTTTAGCTGTTGTTAGTTGGAGTTCTTAGCCCTCCGTTGGACCCAGATGGTGCGGTGCTACCAAGCGTGGCAAACTTCTTCTCCTTGTATCTTCGAAACATTGACTCTCCCATTCGAGTCGAAGGACAGCAGTCGTCTCGTCCCTTTCCATGGCTGGAAGAGACGGTAAAAAATATCCAACTGAATACTACTTTCCCAGGTCAGTGTTGTCTTTTAGTTCCTAGGATGAATCTGCAGGTTCTGGTGTGTCTCTACATTGTGCTACGTTTCTTCATCTCCTAGACATCGCTGCCGTGGCTGATCCCCTTCACAATCAATCTCTCATCTTTTCAACTGGTTCCCTTGGTCGGCTCCAGGGGTTCGTCGTGGAACATCTTGTGTTTGAAGTCTACCTGCCATACATAACTATCTCTGCGCGTTCCCTGTTGATATCTAATCGTCACCCCTCGCTCTGTCTCTCCTGCGTTGAAGGCGTCGGTGCTGGGTTTAAGCTCATGTCTGGTCTCGTACTTGAGAAAGTGTCAGTGAAGATGCTTCCGGGAGAGGCTTCTCCTCTAATCACTACAGCGATGCATGCCAAGCTGGAGCTGCCAGTGGCTTTCGGCTTCCCAATTAATGTAAGAGGCTGTGCCTTGTAAGGCTGTCTGTTCCTTTCTAACGTTTGTGGTCTTTTGTCCCGGCTTCTTTTCCTATGATACCCTCGTGATGCTGTCACTCTAACTCCCTCAGTTGAAACGATTTATTTGACGTCCTGCTATCCTAATCACCGAGCTTGGGTTTATAGATCTCGAAGGTAGCGATGTCCTTCAACATGACAGATGAGGCACACAGGCTGGTAGGCTCAGTTAAGACTGGTCAGTGCTCTTCCCCCCCTAACCTCTAGTTGTACACCCCTTGCGCTCGGTGGAGTCATAGAAAAAAAATGACCTTTCCCCTTTGCCTGGCGCTTGTGCTGCCCCCGTTTACTTTCTGCCGGTCCCCTCCGGACTCTTTGTTAAGGGTAATGGGCGATATCATCTCCTTGGATTTGCTGCCTTCACCACTTCCTATCTTGTCTAGCCTCTTCACTGCATTGTCGTATCCAAACTCTTTTTGAATTATCTGACTTGAACCGGTCTCACTCTTAGCCGCTTTTTGCCCTCTCCTGCACTCTCACCCTTTCTGCTCGTTTGTATCAAGGACGTGAACCCTGCACCTATGACCCCAAGACTAGACAGATCCACCTGGAGCTTTCCCGTGCTTATCCTCTACGACTTCCTCCTTCTTTGGCCGCTGCGTCTGCCTATTTCAAGAAGACCATGCTGGAAAAGAGTGTTATGGTTAACATAGAGGCAACGAGGGGATCAGGAGGAGCTCAAGAGGGAGTCGCCCCAATAGTTTCCACTGCGATGGGTCTCCTGCCTCTAAGTGGATTGCCCATCAATAACTCTATCACTATGCAGGTGATCTTTCGTCGGTCTAACTTTTGGCGTTCTTCATTCACCCACCCTGCTACGAGCTAATCCTCTATTTTGTGGGTGATCCACCGTCACATCCCTTCTCTGCATCTCTCAACACACATTTCCTAGATCTAAGTGCCCGCGTCTAAAGCAGTGCCACTGCTCTGAAACCATCGCTGTTGCCAATCTCCTAGGCTCTCTGACTCCCTCTGTTTTCTTCTTCTCTGTATATTGCCAACAGGGAATGGATGGCTTCCGCGATCCGCCGATCAAAGTACTGGACGTGGATATCATCTCGGGGTCTCCAAGGGCCCTTTTCCTCTCAACGTCCTTTGCCCTCGTTAACCCTTCCCCTACTGAGACTGATGCTGGAGAGCTCCAACTCTACATGAAGGGAGAGAGCGGAGGCAGGCTGGCCACTGTCAGAATTCTGGACTTTTCTCTCTCTTGCTGCGGGAAAACCACCATCATCAATGCCCTGACCTTCTACGCCCCTGAGAACGTTGAAGAAGGCGAGAGGTTCATGTCCAATTTTCTCTGTGGCTACTATACAGGAGGAAGTGAGTGGTGCCCTAACCTGTCTCGCTCCTTTATTGACATTCGGTCCTCTAGATCGTTCCCTTATTTGGCCGTATACTCCTGTCTCATCTTTTCCTCTATTAGGCCCACGTTCTTCTACCTTGATAACCTGACACTCAGTGTCTTGGTTTTGCCTTGGGTTATCCCACTATGAGTGCACGTTCCCTCCGCGACCTCAGCCCCTTCTTGGCTTTCAGTACCTTCTATCCTCTCTTTCTCTCACTCTTGTACTCAACTTTACCCTGTTGTCGTTTGTCATATTGGCCAGAGCCTCAGACCGTGACTGTGTTTGGCGATGACAAGAGTACGGATGTTGCAGTCCTGAAGCCTGCAGTCTCCCAACTATCAACTCCTACCTCTCTTCCTCCTTTATCCCTCATTCGCCCGTCAAGCAGCCACCTCCTCCTCTTCTCCCGCATGTATCTCCCTTCATCTCTTCTGCATCTCAAGACTTTTCCAACGCTCATTATGGCCGCCAACCCATTCTCAGCACCCATATCAGTGCGAAAATCCAACATTACCATCTTTGCATGTGCGAAGTACGATGATGATAACGTAAGTCTGCGCCGTCACTTAGATCACTCCTGGTGTTCTTTATTGCTTCTCTTTCAATCTCAGGTTCATATTATGCCATGGTTCTTCCACAATCCTCTGCAACCTGCCCTTCTGTAAAAACTGATACCATCGCCTCTCATGCGCGATCTCTCCTTCTCTGAGCGAAATGCTTGCTGCCTCCTTGTAGAAGACCTAGACTCTCCTTTGTTTATTCTCCCGCACGACTACTACCCTGACTAATTCCGTCTTTTGAAGGGCTGTGCGAGCTATTCTGCCTCGCCGCTGGCGTCCTTTGCCTCCTCTTCTCCAATGAAACTCCCTGCAAAAGAAGAAGGCTGTGCTTCCTGCTGTATGCATGAAGACTGTTACCGCCTGAAGCTTTGTCCTGACGCTAAGAACGGCACTTGCCCTGAGGCGTCCATGTTGGGCTTCCAGTGGGATGTGGTGGCACGTATTTTGAGAGTGGGAGAGATCCTCATCCTCATAGATGGTGATTTGGAGATTGATATACAAGGCTTTAGAAGCTCAATGAAGATCAGACAGGCTGGACTGCGCTCTGAGATGTACAAGGGAAAGAAGAGCGATCAAGAGACTACGAAGCCATTTGGGACAGGAGAAGCGGGAGAACCCATGCCTTAAGGCCAGAAACTCAGCGATCTGTAGCTAGCGCTCCTAAGAACTGTAGATAGCCAATGTATGTCTATTTGTCTTAGAGAATAAATGAGATTGTAGATACGAAGCAAAGAAGTTCATCTCTCTACTAACTATTGCGCAAGTGGCCGCCTCTTCTATCTCTGCTAATCCGTCCCACGTTCATTATGAGTACTTGATGACAGAGTCCGGCAACCATTTTGTGGCTGAAGAACGGAGTTCAATGCTAGCCTTATAAGCCAGGGGGGATCTGTATCTTCCTCTTCATCATTGCCCTTTCAGAGAAGCTCCGTAGAAATTTCCATCTATGAAGGCCAAAGCTAGAGGTAACAACCAGCAGACACATCTTAAGGTTGTCAAGACAGATCATCACTCATAAGTAGCGATGTACGGCAGTACCCATCCACGACAAAAGCAGCTCAGCGAGCCTCTCTGTTTCTGTGCGTTGCCCACGAAGAAGGGAAGAATGATGAGCAATCCACTCGCTGTCACCTTGACCAAAAGTAGGAGGGTAAAGCTGCTGGCTCCTGACAAGGCGAAAGCCTCGCCTACACTACAGAGACGTGCCTTTTCAAAACTGTCCAAGACGTCACTATCCCCCGCGCTGTTTGCAGCTTTGAAGAGACTGTGTAGATGGAGAAGGTTCGCCAAGCAGCCGCAGACATAGGGTCTCAGGCAGACATGAGACGGATGGTCGCTTTGCCCGAGTCAAGGCTTCAAGGTTGTCGGTCTACCAGCCCTTCAAAGGCATAAGAAATCCTCCACTGTCCGTTACGAAGCGCAACTGATTATCAAAGGGATGGTGGTCTTTGATCTCTACAGTGGCCTAATACGGTAACTGGAGGGCGGCATCTTCAGTGATCTGATTTATTGGGATCAGAAGCCGAGGAGTGATTTTATTGGTGAAGCTCACGAGGCAACAGAAAGAGATCATCTGCAGATTCTGATGGAGAGATTGTCTTAGTGGGCAGCTCCGCCTATTATGAAGCTCTACTCAGAGCATCGCAGCCAAGCGATAGGGTCTGAAGAGACTCTATAGAGATCTCTAGGCTACGGTACAAATTCAGGGTCAGTTTATTGAGTAGAAGGGTTCAATATTTCTGACTAGGGAAGGACGGAGCATTGCCCGGAACGAAGGGGGAGGAGCAGCAGCAGCAACAATGGCGAAGGGAAAGAAGAAGGAGTCCAAGGAGAAAAAGGAAGCAAAAAAGCAGCGACAGCTTGAGAAGCAAGCTAAGCAGGGCAAGAAAAAAGCAGCGAAAGATGCGAAGGTATCACAAGAGCGAGTTATAAACGAATTCTGGTACTTTCTAAGAACTAAGAATCATTTGGTCTCAGGACGCGGGAGAGGAAGACATCGAAGCCATTCTTGCCGAAATCCTAAAAAAAGAAGCGCAGAAGACTGCCGTACAGGTCATCGACTGCGCTGGTCCTCCTCCACCTAGAGCTAACTTCACACTTACGGGGGTACCTTCAGGGGACATGATCATGTTTGGAGGTGCGTCCAAGACACTCCTGCCTCTCCATCTTCGTCTTCCTTGTGCTATCCCTTCCAACAGTCTTCTCTTTGCCATTGTTCAGTTATGTCACGGTTTGCCTCCCTCTTGCTTTCTGTTTACCATCAACTAGTCCCTTACATATTCAAACGTCGCCCAAGTGCTGATGTCTTCCTGGTCCAACAGGCGAGTATTATGATGGGGAGTGCAACACTGTGTACAATGAAGTTTACCGCTGGAACATAGAGAAAAATGAATGGAAGATGATCAGCTCGCCAAACACACCAGGACCTAGATGCAGTCATCAGGTTTGTCTCTCCGCTTCCCATTCATTCTCTTCTCCTCTCAGGCGATATGAGGCTTCTTCAAACGGAAGGAGCCATGGCTGCCTTGGCTCCGGCCACCTACTCTACTTTGCTCAAGTGTGTGACCGCCTTTCCTTGTGCATCGCAGGCGGTAGCCTATCGGGACCATCTCTATATCTTCGGAGGAGAGTTTGCAACGGTAGATCAGTTCTATCACTACAGGGTAAGTCCGTCGCAGCTTCTTTGCCTGTAGCCCGCCTTGTTCCATCTATTCTTCTGCTCCAATCCCCCATCGATGGATTGCTACCTCTGCGCTACGTAGCCGAGAAAATCCCTATACCATTCGGATACGGCGCCACAGTCTCCGTTCTGGCCATTGCCTTCATCTCTGTTGACCTTCACCTCTCAAACGGATGCAGGATCTATGGCGCCTTGATCTAAAGACAAATGCGTGGGAGTGCATTGAGAGCAAGGGAGGGCCGTCGCCACGCAGTGGACATAGAATGGTGGTCTGGAGGAACTATTTAGTGCTGTTCGGTGGTTTCTATGAGGCATTCAGGGAGACAAAGTGAGTGGCAGCTCCACTGACCATGAAGCCAACCAGATCGTTATGTCCTTGATCTTCCATACCACTGCTACCGTCCCCTGTTCCTTAAAAGGTTTCCAGAAAGTTTCCTTCCTTGACCTTTCCCATACTTACGCCCCACAAACAATGTTTTAGGTGGTTCAATGATCTGTACTTGTTTAGCCTGACGGACCTGAAGTGGAAGAAGATTGAATTTCCTACGCACAGACAGCAACCTTCCCCTCGTAGTGGCTGCCAAGTAAGTAGGAGAGAAGATTGTGAGAGACAGGGACCGTGGGTGTTGCCCTCCCATCCCGATCGACATCTCTTTACACTTCTTTACTATAACGTTTTGGGGATGAGTAGATCTGTTTCTTTTCTTAACTATGTGAGGACCATGGCTCCTCGTCAGCACTCTTTACTGAGCTCTTACAGGCTAACCCCAAAGCTTAGAATTGACGACTTGAGGTCTTGGTTTCGATGACAAGATGCTTGTCGTTACTCTTATCCTGGGCTCCACTTGCCGTCGTTCGTGTCTTTCCATGCACATATCTCCCATCTAAGATATCTCTGGTGCGTATGTAGCTGGCACTGCACCATTCCGACGACAGTGTATTCTTGTATGGCGGCTACGCGAAGGTGAAGGTGGCAGGCGAAAAAGCTGAGGGCAAGGTTTACAGCGACTGTTGGCAGCTCAATTTGGCACCAGTGCTCAAAGGAGGGCAACCCACCTGGGAGAAGGTGCCGGACACCTGGATGCTGCTTTTCCACGACTGTTGGCTCCTTGTTCTTCTATCTCCTGCTCTCAAAATCTACTCCGTTGACATCCTCTTCTTCCGCAATCTTTGCTTTCTCCCTCTGTCTCTCCTCTCATTTCGTTGTTCTCGTCGTCAAGATTCGAGGAAAGGGTTCGGCACCGACGCCCCGCAGTGGCGGTACAATGACAGTGTTTAAAAACAGGGCTCTGCTATTTGGGGGAGTTACAGACGAAGAAGGTACCTCTAGCTACTGCCTTGATCTTGAGTGTCCTTCCCACAACTTGCCTTTGTCGCCGTAATATCCCATGAGGGATGGCTGAGCCTTTCCAATTGTTTGTTGCTTTGATGTGCTCAGTCTTCCCACAAACAGTTTCTGGTTGCCGCTTTGCTAATGCAAATGCAAACATTTGCCCCATCCGGGCTTGCTCGCGCGCAGGTCCACGTCATACGATCCGTAGCACCTTTTACAACGAGCTATATGCCTTCGATATGGACAGGAAGAGATGGTTCCAGCTTGGTCTAAGGAAGAAAAAAGCGGGAGGGCGAAGAAGGAAGAGAGGAAAGAAGGAAGGGAAGGCTGAAGCCGATGAGCAAGAAGACTACTCGGATGACGAGGATATGGCAGAGGGCGAAGAGGAGGAACAAGATGAAGAGGTAACTGCATAGAGAGAGTAGGCAGTTAGCAAACCGTGGTTGCGCACGGTCCTTAGCAATCATCGCCTCCACCGTGCGGCGCTTTTGCCGGAGAGCAGCAATGCATGTCTTGTCTTACTAACGTTGGATTCAATCCATGCTCAGCTCCCTTCGGTTCCTCACAACCGTATTATGCACTTACAACCTCCCTTCTGGTCTTGATCTGCATGTAGGAAGATGCAATCGATGAGGCGGACAAGAAATTTGCATACGTAGATCATCAAGGCCAGCTCATCTACGTAGATGATGAGGAGGAAGAAGAAGAAAAGAAGGAGGAAGAGGAAGAGAAGAAAGAAGAGGATGATGAGATAAGTGCTAGTAGCACAAGAGATTCAATGGCAGAAGGTAGCACATGAACCTAGCCGTATGTGCGTTGGAGTCTCCGCCACGTCTCACGATTGCTTTCTCTGCGTAATTATCCTTTGTTTATCTTCAATTGTTTTATCTTTTGACTATCCTCGATGTACCTAGTCAGCTCTTCTAAGATCTATCATAACTACCTCCAAGGATTAGAAGGCTCGACAGTGGAGAAGAATGTGTTATCTAATCGGCTGCTAGTCGATGCGCCCCAATCTAGTGCAGAGAACGATTTGCAGGCTGTAGACGACATTGCGGATGGCCCGGTGGTGCAGGTAGATCACTCTTACCCTCTGGGGAATGACCGCAGAAGTCCGACTACGAGCCATCGTTAACTGGTCCGTGGCGTCGAGAGAGCTGCAACAGGGGTCTCAAACCTGCTTTTCCGCGTTTATCTTTACCTCAGATTGAAGAGACTCCAGCGCCGCTACCTCGCATTAATCCTGCCCTAATTATCAGAGGCAACGACTTGTATGTCTATGGCGGAGTGCTGGAGGTAAGACTGATAGAAGAGTATACGGAATGACCCACAGAGCTTCGGAAGGCGCCTGCTGTCGAATATATAATCGTGAAAGGACAGTAGTGTTTCAAAAGCCCTGTAGCTAAGTGTTCTCTCTCCAGGACGGAGATCGGGAGATCACGTTGGACGACTGCTGGCGTTTAAATCTGAACAAGTTGGAGAGCTGGGACACTATCTTGGAAGGCACTATGAGCGAACAGGTTTCTTTCGAGCTTCCTATCTCTCTTCGAACTCCTCACATCCCTTTCCCTTCTTGCTGTTTGTTAGCCTGTTGCCTCGCCCTTTCACAGTCTCTACCTCCTCCTTGCAAAGTACAACATCCATTCTAAGTCGAGAACCTTTGTTTAATCTCAGCAATGGAAGGGTGAGTTGGATGACGGCAGCTCTATGGCCTCTGATGACGAGGGTGAGGGCGAAGAGGATGACGAAGATGAGGATGACGATGAAGAGGAGCTTTACCGAAATCTTGAGGTGTGTATAAAGTTTCTGTGTCAATACGAAACGATCTTCTTTTTAGGCTTTGTGCTTTCTACCTTGGGTACACTTATTGTCTTCCCTGTCCCCCGAAGGAGCAACAAGAGGAAGACTTCAGTGAAGGAGCGACGGCAGAAATGGAGAAGGCGGCGTTTGAAGAGGAGGAGAGAACAGAGAAGAAGAAGAAAAAGGAAAAGGGAATCGCTGCAGCCATGGCTGCGTTGGGACTTGAGGGAGCCGAAGATGGCGAAGACGAAGAGGAAGATCAGGAAGGCAAAGACCTATCAAAAGCAAAAAAGAAGAAGAAGAGCTCGAAAGGAAAATCGTCTAAGAGTGACAGGTACAGAGCTAAGATCCACAACCTTGACGCTCAAACATCCTTGTCCAACTTTGGATGGCAGTGCTGAGCTTGTCATAGGCATTGCTCTATAACTTGATCGCTTATGGTTGGCTCTTCTTCTGGGCCAGTATCCTTTATCTTGGTTACATATTCTCCAACGCTCAGCAACAACAGCTAGGCAGTACCTGTCACTCGTGTCTGATTCCTATGCTGTCGGGCTTCCTATCAATACTCCCCACTAAAAAGGTATTCCAGGCACACTCGAAGAGCGGAGATTGAAACCCTGCGAGCTCAGTTGGACATTGATGATTCTAATAGAACGCCGCAAATAGGGGAGAACCTGAGAGATTTTTTTGCTAGAACTTCGGCCTATTGGTCCGCAGAGGTAGGGGTTTCACCAATAGCTTAAAGGGTTAATGGTGCCCGATTTCTTGCTAAGATGGGAAAGTGGTTTCTTTTCCCTGTTTGCTTAATGCTGCTGTTCGCCTTGTCATAACAAGCTGTACCTTGAATGGGTTACCGAGTTCGGGCTGCGCTTTAAGTGCTATGCGAGCTTAGATCCGCTGTCTAGTTCGACCT
>FLMG01000797.1:0-33890 GCA_900088475.1 Hyphochytrium catenoides
ATATTTCAGTTTATATAAGAATATTGAGACGAAGGGGCTGAAACCTACAGCTACTGAAGTTTATTAGTCATTGATGGCATGGTTCACTCTTTCTTCCTCAGTCACTTTTCCTCTCTCCTGCTCTGTCTCGCTCTGCCACTGCCTCTCGCTTGCTCCCATTTCCCTCTCTTATATCCTCTGCCCGCCAGCTCCGCTACTTTCCTCTCTTTATCTCCTCTCCTTTCCCTGTAGATTGGCTTGTCTATGTTCGAGCCATTGTCTCAGCAAGAGGGAAGACTTTATTGAGATGATACTAAATATATTAGCTCGTGCTAGTGGGAACCTAAGCCGAAACCTTGTTGGCTCCGCGGTGTAGGTGCCTTTGCCATCGGTTTGGTCTTGGCTCCAAAAAGAGAGAAGCTGCTCTGATTACTCTTGATAGCTTTCTCTCTCTCCTCGGGGCTGCACAGCGGTTGAGTGAGAAGGCAAGTTCGCAAAATTATTGTGAGAGGAGGGTGAAATGAACTGACCTGAAGTTCAGTACTGTCGCCACTACTGGCACCAAGCGTTGGCGCTGCTCTGGGTCTCCCACCAGGATGAAATTGAGGATGACGTTCTTCAGATACTGTTGAAGCGAAAGACGCCATTAGCATAGATGCAGCCAAATCCCGCTATCCAAGCAAAAGGATGAGAGAGACTCTACAGAACAGAGACGACGGGTACCTCTACGTTAACTCCAGATTCTTGCCCAGTAGCAAGAGTCTTTTCTCTTCCAGCACTTCTGCCCAGCTCTTCTGCTTTAGCCTTCCAGCTGCTCGCCTCCGTTCTCTCTTTCTCAGCCGTGACCCTTTCCTCAATCAAATCTTTCTCTAAACTTGCAATCTGGGCCTTCAGACGGCTAAACTCCTCGTCGCGCTGAGCTTGAAGCTGCACGGCAGCATGGCCGCCATAGTGAGGTTTGAAAGAGAGGAGAGATAGAGCATCAGAAACTGCAACTGTTCTGAATAGTCATCGCACAAATGAGGCAATAACGGATGTAGATATGTTGGCAGGCGAGAGGAAGTAAACGGTATGAGTAAAAACAGTGCCGCTGTCTACATCTGTCGCGACATTGCAATAGCCATTATCAAAAGGTAGCCAACAAAAAGGAGACCGACAGAGGTCGATAGAGATGTCATACCCTGGCAAACTCAAGGATTTGCTGTTCTGCGGCATTCTCGGGCTTGGGGGCCTTCAGTTTATCCTCAAGTGTCCTAATGTTACCAACCAGTTCTTCGATCTCTTTGTCCTTTTCGACAAGCATCCTTTTCGCCACGTCAGACTTTTCTCTCAAGTCCTTAGATGCAGCTTCCACCTGTGTCAGAAGTATAAGTGAACACGAAGTTAAGGAAGAATGTCACAGGAGTGCGAAGAAGAGGCCAAAGCGAGACACACCTCCAGGGCAGAAAAACAAAATAGAAAAGAACGAGACAGAGACAGAGAGAACAAAAGAGATGGAGAGATGGAGAGAGATAACGGGGCTTAAAAGAGAACAGAAGGGAGAGCCAGGCAGGCATAGTACACTTAGCCCCGCAGGACGGGATGCCTGGTCTTAAGGAGAAGGAGCGGAGTAGGATGGACCAATGCAATGGGCGGTATTGAAGGGTAGGAAGAGGAGAAGTGCTGGAGACGGACGCGAGGAAGGCTGATATATATATCAGACGTTCATACCTTTTGCAGAAGCTCCTCCTTTGCTTGTTCTGAAGCCGTGAGAAGCTCACGTTGTTCTCCTAGTCTTCTTTCAAGCTCTACTTTTTCTTCCTCTGCACTTTGCAGGCGCCTGCCCAAAATGTAAGCACAAGAGGGGAGAAAGAGACAGAACCAGCCCATAGGTACGGAGAAGTGTACCTCTGTGCTTCTTCTTCAGCATGACGTCGATCTTCTTGAAGTTTGGCTAGTTCTTCCTCAGCCTTTTGCAGTGCATCAACCTTTTGCTGATAGGTTCTGCGCGTGAAAGAAGTCTCAGATTCAGAGAGCTTCCCAGAGGAACGATCGAGAGCACAGACTCACGAAGGACTGTAGACAGAATACTGTTGAGACGAAAGTGAGGAGAATGTGACTACCTTGAGCTCTCTTCTCCTGATAAGCGTGCAGCTGTCAGCTGCTGCTCCAGTTTCTCAACCTCTTTCCGCGAGAAGTCCGCTTGCTCACTCATGGCCTACAGGGAAGGCGCGAAGTCAGGAAGGTCGATGGTATCCTGCAGTGAGCAGGGAGGTTAAGGCGCCGATCCAGACCTTGACAAGCTCTTCAACTCTCTTTCCAGCCTCTTCCTTCTCGATCGTAAGCTTCTTGATTGCGGATCCAGCTCTACTCCTGAAGGAAAGTAGTGTCACAGTCTTCCCCAGTGCCTTCTCTATAAAGTAGAGCCTCCTACCGGTACGTTTCAAACGCAATCTTGACATCCTCATTCTCCTTGACCACTGTCGCTAACTGGCCTCGCAGGTCCAAGACGATATCCTATTTAGGAACAGTTTGAGAACGAGGAAAGCGAAGGTAAAGTGAATAATAGCTTAATGACTGACCTCCTTCTGTGATACAGAGCTGCTTGCCACCTCAAGTTCAGTAGTCAGCTTTTGAACAGCAGCCTCAGACGTCGATAGCTGCGACGTCAACGTAGAGATGCGCTCCTTTTCCTTCGTCAGTTCTCCCTCCTAGGGGCAGAGATAATCAGTGCACGTGGTGCACAATGGTTCATCTGTGAGAACGAAATGGTTACCTGTGTAGAAAGTCTCAGCCTCAACGCCTCTAGCTCCTCTGCAACTCTGCCTTGATTCTCTTGTGCGTCCTTTAGTGACTCAATCTCTGCTTTTGCTCGTTCAAGCTCTTCTTGAGCTTGCTAGATATATGCGAGTTTTTTAGACTTCAAGAAGATCTCCGACTCGACGTAAAATTGAGTCTGTCCAGTGAGACCCACCTTTAGTGAATGCTGAGCATCCCCCAAGGTGGCTCTCAAAGCATCAGTTTCGACTGTTGAGGAGCCTTGTTGGGCCTCGAGTTCCGCAGCTAGTCTTCTGCCATTCTCCACCGCCTCGTCCTGTCACAAGAAAGTCATGCTCTTAGCAAGACAAGGTCTCCCTCCGAATATGCCCCTGGCAATCCGCCTCCTGACCCTGTACGAAAAATACTCACCAACTTAGTAGCTAGGTCATGCTTCTCCTTCTCGGCGTTCTCCAGTTGAGTTTGGGCTTCCTGCAGTTTCACAGTAGCCGAGGCTTGTAAATTGCTCATTGCTGTCTCCCTGTCACTCGCCCTAGATGTGACCTCTTCCAGTTGCAGCTTGAGAGCATGTAGCTCCTCTTCCTTGCCGGTGGCAGCAGCAGCCGTTGCCTTCGTACTCTGCAGCTCAGCTGTAGTCTCAGCAAGCTGTTGCTGCAGGGCTTTGTATCGCACGATTAGCTCTTTCAATTTGCCCTAAGCAAAGAAGTTAAAGTAAGTCATCCGCCTAGTCTTTATGCCTACAAACTGGGACGCCGAAGAGCTCCTTACGGTGAGTTCATCCTTGTCGCCTTTCGACTTGGCTTCTTGCTCCCTAAGCTGTTTCTGGCTTGCCTCTAATGCTGACTCTAATTCTTCACGCTTCTGTTGGTGCTGAGAAAAGGAAGGAAGGAAACAGACATCATCAATGCTGCTCAGCACCTGTCCGCGCCTTGCATTTCTCAAACTCTCTGTGCCTACCGCTCTCTCTAGGTTCTGCTTCTCTTCTTGAATGGCTTTCAGCGTCTCTTGCATGGAGCTAGATCCTGGACGATCACCCGCGATGCAATAGTTAGCAAGCGGAAGAGCTTACCACCCCCGGAAAAGCCAGGAAGGACACGACGCCCAGACCTGATGCAGCTTGAAGTCTTTCTGTGTCCAGCTGCTCCTTAACCCTTTGAAGCTCATCATCTGCAGTCTGGAGTTGTCTCTTTAGGAGCTCTGTCTCCTCTGCAGCCTGCTTTAGTCGTGTGGTAGCCTGCTCTTTCATATGCTGAAACTGTTGAGCTGCACGCTGGAGCTCGTCCTCTGCTTCAGTCACCTGCGAGTCCATGCCGACGATGACCTTAATAAGCGATACCAGCACAGAGAGCAAGACCTTTGTCGAGATACAACAGGTGCAGGCACCTAGGCCTAGGACCAAAGCTTCGGATCAGTCAAGAGTAGATCGGGTGTACCTTCGTCTTCAATTGCTCATTCTCCGCCATGGCCTTTTGAGATGCAATCTGCAGTTGCTGGTGCTAGTAAGGCATACAGGGAGCACAGAAGAGCCTTAGACTAATGGTGATCGGTGAAGATTCTAGCAAGAGTGACGACCCAAGGATGAAGCTTACCTCTTGCTCTATCTTCCTCACTCGGGTGTTAGCAGAGTTTGCTTCCGCGATGGCTCTCTGCAATTCCTCTTTCAGCGATTGTGAATCAGCTTCAGCCTGAGGAGGCGCTTTATTCCCAAGCAAGAGCCAGAGGAAAAGGCTATACTTCGCCAGTTACCTTAGACACAGCCTCTTGCCTCAAGACCAAGGACCGCTCGACTTCCTGTTTCAATTCGATGACCTGCGTGGAGACCGAGCGATATCCGCAATCCACGATACAGGTGCGCGACAGGTGAGAAAAGAACCACAGACCAACAAGGAGAAAAATAGCAGAAGCAGCAGCAACACCACTCCACCTCGTTCTTTTTGGCGGCTAACTCCTGGGTCAGTCTGGCCGCATCACCTCCAGCTGCCTCAGAAGCTGCTAAACGGTTTTCCAGTGCCTCGCCCTGGATAAACCCAGAGCAATCAATGGGGAATATGCAGAGGTGTCAGCAAAAGGAGGCAGTGGTAATGCTAGACATTTCAAAGACTGACCCTCTTTAGGGCATTTTCAAGGTCCTCTTGCAGACGGAGGAGAGACTGCTGGTCTTGCCGCATCTGAGTCATGATGAATGAGCCAACGCACATATCACAGTCCCATAACAACAACTTGACTAACCTGCTCTTTTTGCTCTTCAGCCTCAGACGATAGCCGGTCCACCTGAAGTTGTAGGGCATGCTTTGTTGCTTCTACCTCCTCCACGGCCTTCATGGCTTCTGCCTCCTTCCGCCTCACCTGAGAATAACGATTTAGAAGCTCTAAGACCAGCATGTCGTGGGGACGATACAGAGCATCATCATAGGCAGGCCGTGCCTGTTCCCGCTAGGGGCAAGAGTATCAAAAATAAATAAATAAAGTGCGCTGACCTCCTCTCTTAGACTATCTGACTCTGCTTTATGTGTAGATACATCGTCCTGGAGTTCTTTTAGTGTATGTTGGAACCTCTGCGACTCTGATTGCCACGTCAATGACTTCTTCTGATGATCCGCCGTTGCGCTTGCAAGCTTCTGCTCAAGCTCCTCTACCTAAAAGGTCAAAGTAGAAGGCCGCAGAAGGTCGGAAGCCAGCGGGTTAGCCTAATAGCCAAACGGCAGGATCGTGATAGTTACCAACTGCACTACGCTTCCAGCCGGGTTAAATACCTGTGCTAAGAGCTTATTAACTTGCATGTCCTTGTCATTGGAGCTAGAGCTGAGCGCTTTCTTGGCCTCCTCAGCAGCGGCTTCAGCGTTCTTGACTTGTAAGCTCAAAGCCTCTATCTGTGCCGCTGCTTCTCCCAACTAGGGGGAACAAGGGCGGGGGGCAACGACAGTAAGAAAAAGTCACCGCAGGCGTGAGCAAATAAGCGATGACGAGACACTCTAGATATAAGAGTACGTTGATGGTGGCTGCCAACCGTAGAGGCTGTGTACCTGCTGGTTCTTCTGCTGCGCAAACAGCTGCGCCTTTTGCTGCAGATTTCTCAATTGTGTCGTGGCTTCTGTGGCCTCCATCTCCTTAGCATTCAGTCTTTCCCCCGCTTCGGAGAGCTGTGCTTCTAGCTGTTCCTTGGCAGCGAGTGCGGCCCGCATTTCCACTTCATTTGAGCTTCGTTGTCCCTTCAAGATACTGATATCAGAGGCTGTTGACCGCATTTCTGGCACGACAATTGAGGTCTACCTCAAGGGCTCTCTCCAAGTTTGCCAATTGTTCGCGCAGGTTGGTGAGTTCGGCATCTCGTTCTTTAACGCTTGTCGTCAAAGCGTCGATCGTTCTGGAGCTTTCTTGCGACAGATTTTGTGCAGCGTCTTCCCGCTGTCGGCAAGCGTTTGAAACACTTAGCAACACATCGGCGGAAGCAATACATTAGCATTACCTCGGACTTCAATCTGTCGAGCTCTGCCGCTCGTTCCTCTAAACGGGCTTCTAACTCTGATTGCTTCCGTGCCATGTCCGACCGCCTACTCCCCTCTTGTTTAAGTTCCTCCGCCATCTCTTTTAGCTGGGTATCAGAAGCTGCTGTGAGTCCAAAGCCAGCAGACGGATTTAAGGGCTCCATAAAGGCTAAACCTTGTTCTTCAACTGTCCAAGCTCCCTGTCCTTATCGCCAATATCCCGCCGCAGACCCGAAACAGTCTCTTCTAACTCCTTTTCAGCGGCCTCCACTTTCCTCTGGGCGTCCTGGAGGTGCTGCTGCAGCAGTGTCCTCTGTAAAAGAGGTGTTAGGACAATGGACAACTTGGCCCGGTAACTCTCATAGCGGGACGCTTAATGTTCCAGCGGTCTTTACGTACCTCTTCCAACAACTGTGAGTGCTCGCTGGAACGTATAACGAGCTGGAAAGGTTGAAAGAAGAATGCGCGTAAGAGTTATCATTCCATAACAACTAGGCTATCCCCTATCCTGCCATATACGGATGAAAGCTCCTGTCTTACCTCCTTCTCTAGCTGCTGTAGACGCTCGTGCTGTGTCCTTTGTAAGCCTTCTAGCTCATCTACTCTATTTAAGCCTTTTGATGCTCCTTCTGCTTTCTCTCTGGCGCTATTAAGTTCGAGTTCTAACTCTTCAACCTACAAAGCGGGGAGGTGTTTCGGCGAGTGCTAGTGGCGAACGCAAGGGCATGAGAGACGACCCTACCTTTTGTCTCATAGCATCTCTAGCTTCCTCGGCAGCTGTGGCGGTCTCTCGATACCTCTCAAGCTCCTCCTTCATAGCTGCCAACGTGTCAGCAGAGGTCTGAGTCTGAGCTTTCCGTGCGTGAAGCTCCTCCAACAGCTCGCGTTTGTGCGTCTCTCCCTCGGCCTGTGCTCTGGCCTGTACGTCCATTTGCGCCTGCAATCGCTGCAGCTCTTCCTCACGCTCCTTGATGATGCTGGACAGTTTCTCGGTAGCCTAAGGAGGCAGGCTTGTATCAGCTCAACTTTCAGGTTTTCCTTTTCTACGCCCTAATAGCCCTTTCTCAAAGGCGTTCCAGCGTCGGGTTGGAAACTTCCATCCATTTTTGTTGAGCTGAATGGCCAAGGCTCTCTAATTTCGCATCCGTCCACCTTTCTTCTCTTCACCTTCCCTCAGGCGGCCTGTATCTGCCTTACCTCCGAGCTCTGTCTAGTAGCCTGAACCTGTTCAGTGAGTGACTTCACTTGCTGCGTGAGTTGGCTGATCTGCTCATGCTTCTGGGCAGCGAAGACCTTCGTCTTCTGTTGAAATGTAATAAACTGGGCCTTAAGATCTTCCAACTGTTGAACCGCAACATAACAGTCAGCAGAGACAAAGAATAACCCAGTAGAAGAAGGGCTAGATGAAGGAATACGGCCACATACCTCTTTGCTTCGGCTTCCCGCCACGTTTCTTTCTGCGTCGACTTGCTGCAGAAGGCCTTCCTTCTCCGCTTTTAGGGTCGCGAGCTCTGAGGTTAGATTCTGGAGCTGATCTTCGAGAGCCTTTGCGTTCTGGGTAAGATTTTCGACATGTCCATTTTCAACCGCGGGCTGCAGCAGGTATAGGCACATGCATCTATCATCACGTCTTTAGAGGATGAGTGAACATTCTTTTACCTTCTGCACTTCTAGCTGTTGGATCGTCTTTTGCTGCTCCTGCAGCTGGTGTTGCATCTGCTTGAACTTGCCTGCAGCCTGCTGTAGCTTATCAACCAGGGTCACATTCTCCTCCTGTTGCCGATTCAATGCCTCCTTCAGGGCCGCAATATCTTCCCCACTCCCCCTGCACGTATTGTCAGACAGTTGTAGGAAGAGTTGGATGACCATACATGTTGACTTGAATGGAGAAATAGAGGGAAAAATTTTGATGAGTAAGACAACGGAGGAAGCGCAAAGTGAAAGAGCCTCCGAGAGAATAGAGTGGCGAGGAAGGGATGAAATGAAGAATAAACTATGGTAATTGCGGTATGCACCTAGAGGAGCGCTTGGCGGCATCAAGCTCAGTGGTAAGCTGCTCAATCTTGGCACTGAGGCTTGCAGTCACTTCCGCTGTCGCGTCACTGGGGCAGTGTCAGTCGTCAGAAATTCTTGAAAGCAGAGTGTCATCTAAGTGTCATCTAATAAGCACCTTGTTTGCTGCTTTATAAGGGTCTCTTTCTCTTCCTGCAACTGTCGATATCGCATAGCCATTTCCTAGAAAAACCGATAGCATCAGTAGAGGTGAAAAAGAACAATCAAACGTCTTGCTCCAGCGTGACCAGAGTGGTCCCACCTTCATCTTCGATATCATCTTCTCACGTTCGCTCTGGAGCGTATTGACCTCTTCTAGCACCTTCTCCAGCTGAGTTTTCAGGGCTGTTACCTTTGGGGTGGACAAACAAAGCAGGTTTATTTGACTCGCCCATCAACCCAAAGGTCAGTCAAACGGCCAGTCACGACGCTTTACCTCTGCTTCGCTGTTGCCGACAGAGCTGCTGAAGGCTCCACTTCGTGGAGGGCTGCCTGTGAGTAAGTCAGGAGCCATTTCTACGGGTGCTGGGGGCGCCTTGACGGTTGCTTCAAGCTCCTGGTTCTTCTGAAGCAGTGCTTTGTACTTGACTACTAGCTCCTGCAGTTTCCCAGTAAGCTCCTGATTACGAGTCCGCAAGGCCTCAACGTCCGTCGCGCCATCTCCTGTTGAGCCTCCCAGGGGTGCAGTCTCAAGCTCTTTGTCTGGCATTCATATCTGTTTAGTGATCCGCTACCAACTCTTAGGTGGAGGCTGAGCTTACTTTTGGCCTGCAGCTTACGGAGTTCCTGCTCGTATATCTTTAGCTTCCCATTCTGCTGACGGACAAAAACAAGAAGATCATCCCTGGAGAAGTCGTTTAGACTTGGTCGCCTCTGGAAAAAGAGGTAATAGGTAAGGTCAATATGTAGGCGTTGTGTTAAAAAAGGAGTTATCAACTAACCTCGCCAGAGCTGCTGCTGACAGATCCACTCTCTCCATCGGCAGTTGATGAGCCTGCACCGCCAGCGGCGACCTGTTGAACTCCCTGCTGAACGCGAGTCTGAAGGTGCTGGCCTTGCTCCTTCAACTCAGCCTGAAGTTTCGTAGCCGCCTGGGCGGCGCCCTTTAGCATGCTGCCGAAGTTCATCTCTCCTTCACCTGATACCTATCCCAAGCTGTCTTGGCCTTCAACTAGCGCTTAGACCATAGACTCTTGTCCTTCTAGCAGGTCGCCCTAAGGTCGCCCTCGTCCTTTCTGGACCTAAACTCTCCCCTCACCGCTAAGGCTGACTAAGCAGCGACACCGCCTGACAGCAAGCTCAGTGCTCTTTCATCTGTAGGTGCAGATCGAGCTTCGATAGCAAGAAGTAAGGGGAAGAAGCAGCACCTTGATAGGAGGAGGGAAGTTAGTTACTCAGCAATGTACGTTGGATGCAAGAGAGCCGGTACTGGCTGGATGAAGCATTACGGTTATTTATTCTAAATAGAATGAGCCAAAATGGTGCCTATCTGGAAGGGGACCCGTTGAATGGTAAAATCTGCATTGCAAGAAGCTTTCTTGAACGTTTTGTGTGCTTGTGTTGGTGTTGAAGAGCTTCGGACATCGCAGAAGTGCAGAACAGTTCTTCAAGGCCTTTCTTGTGAGAAGCCTTGGCTGGAGTCTGTCAGCAGAGAATTAGCGACTTCCCCGGCACACCTAAGCCAGCGCATTAACTGGCAGACGGAAGTCTCTGTTCGCTGTGACAGCAAAGCAGTAATTGATTTGTATTATGGACCATCAGCAAGGGCATCAAGGGCATCATGCCACGCCCGGCAATGAGATGCCAATGCACTCTGGGAGTGATATGGCGATGCCGATGACGTTCTGGTTCTCCTGCGAGTGTTCTATACTCTTCGACTCTTGGAAAACAACGTCCTGCCTCTCCTTCTGGCTAAGCTGGCTCGTGGTTGTGCTTCTGGGAGCCATGCACAGATGGTAGACAAGCATGTATCTCTTCTCGCTGCCTTACAGACCCACAGACTAACTGTTATCGCAATCCTACTTTGCTACTTCTTGATGCTTCGTTTTTAGGTTGATTCAAAGACAGCTAATTCATGCTTCAAAACGGAAAGCTGAGCGCTTACTTGGCGTAGATGGAGCTGATTATAGGCCTTTAAATGGGCCCGGAGGTTATCAGACTTCAAGGTGCGTTTGATTGACTGCCTAATACACCCCAACCGGAACCTCTTAGGCAGTGTCGTTACCTGTACCAGACGGAGAAGTATCCGAGATTTGGGCATGGAAGGGCTCCTCTTTGCTGCCAATATGACAGTGGGCTACTCATTGATGCTTATAGCAGTAAGTTCCCACCATACCTTTGAGAGATTTCCCGCCCGCCAACGGAAGAAGCTGACATTTTGCCCATGACCTATCATCCATCATCAGATGACTTTCAATACGGCTCTAGTGGCTGCAGTGATTCTTGGATCCACAGTCGGACACCTTACATTCCCTCCACGCAACCACGCGCCCATTTTTGAGTGCCATTGACGAGCCAGTAGGAAGAACACCGCTAGAGTTGAAGTCTCATTTTGTCCACGTACCATTGCTGTTAGAGGCCTATCATTATTCTACAAAGCGACGGCTGTCCCAGCCCTCATTTACCTTAAATACCGCAGCGAGACCCAGAAGGGCAGAGTGGATCATCTGGCGCTTGGCATGATGGAAGGAACCTGCAAGACTAGTTCAAATCGATGGTGACCTCCTGGCCCAGCCGCGGGCTGCCTGCTCCCCCGCTCCACGCTGTGGCTTGTTGGGAACCTGGATGAGGTCGACAAGGCTCTCCTCTCTGTTGCAGCGCTGTACCGAGCATGATGCTCCTAGCCGGGCCGGCCGCTGTGTGTTGGCTTGGATTTGATGATGAAAGGTTTCAGGCCCGAACAAAGGGCAAAAGGCGACTAAGTTTGGAAATTACGGTTCAGGTACTGCAATGTAGACGACTGAATAAGAGTAGAAAGGTTACGTATAGTGACGGTCCGAAGACTTATTCATCACTTCAATAAAGGAGTATTGAAAACGTAGTAAATACGACTATACTTGGAGAGGGAGGAGAGGATTATTCTGTCTCTCTCCTCAAAGGCAAAGAACCACATGTCAGAGACACTTCTGTTCTTCGTCCAAAGGAACGTTTGACACAGCAGCAGCAGCAGCAGGCGGCCGATGTGGAGGAGGAGGAGGATGACTCTGCTTCGTTGCGTCGCGCTATTGATTGAGAGGGCTAATGAGCGCATGCCTGGTGGAAGAAGCATTTTGTTATGCACGAACTAGTGTGCGGTATACCAACCAGGAATGGAGGACAGCATGAAAGACCGTCAGCGTGATCGTAGCCGGCTCTTTGCCAGGCCAGACGGGAAGAGCGAAGCAACTACTTATCCAAGAAATGTTGGAGCCCAGGCACAGGCCCAACCCCAGGACCGATTTTATGAGGACCTCAATCAGCAAAACTTATCTCTTCTTACAGAGACAAAGTCTATTGGAGGTGCCGTCCTCAGCTCCCTGGACCGTCAGGGAGGTAAGACGTAGATTAGAAGCAATTTTCTTTGTGACTTAAAGCATGACTGTTCTTCCGCACAGAAAAGCTCAGTCACACAGAGCGTATGCTGCAAGAAACTCACCATGACGCACTCCACGCGCGGAGGACAGTTCGGTTAGTTGTTCGTTGTATTACATTGAAATCGTTCGGTCAGTAGCTGAGAATGTATGAACTTCCTTAGGGGAATGACCTGGTCGGGTTGGCTTGCAAACATTGTTTCAAGGAGCCCTTCTACAGGCCTGCCTAGTCCAAGTGCCCCAGTCAGCACTAGATCTCTTTTGAACCATGCTAACTCCAGGACTACTGAGAACGGGAACGGTGTGGCCGCCATGGGAACTCCGACTGCCGAGTCTGTGGCATCCCGGGTATTTTCCGCAATGAAGTGTCAGCTGTTGTCCTTGACACTCACTAGTGCTATGGTAGACATCGACGAAGGCAGACACGGACTTGGCTGCCATCGAAAGTGATCTTAATGAGCTTGAGGCAATGGGAAAGGATATTGGATTTGCCCTTCACAGCCAATCTAAGCAGGTCGACTCTATCGCAGACAAAGCTGAAACAGTTGAAGATGTCACGCGTGAAGTGAATAGACGCGCCGCCAACATCATGAACACAGTCACCAGGCAGAGGCCAATCTTCGTCAAGTTCGTAGCTCTTCAGGACAGCAAGAGTGGGAGGTTTTTACAGGCAGACATGGCATCTAATGACCTTATCTTAGGGTAGGAGCATCCTGTACACATACTAGTTGTCGCCTCCACACTCATGCGGTTCTGGTTGCAGACCAACATCCATGACTGAGGACTGCCAGTTTGGTGTCTACACCTTAGGTGAATCAAGCGAGATAATAGGCCTCCAGAGCGTGAAGACCGGGCTTTGGGTCGGCCAAAGTCGGCGAGGTTTTCTCAAGGTATAAAACTTCTGATAACGGGTTGTATGAACGTTACGAGCTGATGATTGATGCAGGCTCAGGCTAGAGCTATGAAGTCATGGGAGCATCTTTCTTTTAACATCCACCTGCCAGAGGCGAAGCTCCTCTTCTGTAGTGCCTTTTTCGGCAGGGGCGGTTGGTTAGCAGCGGATGAACGGTGCAATCTTCGTCTCCTACCTGCTTACGACTCTGACAGCAAGAGTCTGGCACTCAGCTTCATTATGATAGACCTTGTAAAGGTGAAAAGAGGAAATAGTCGTGATAGATTGAAGTAGAGATACCCAAAGTATCGCTGTCTCTTCTAGGGGGAAAGCCAGCTGGCAGCCTCCTTGTCGTTGTTTCCTCTCGCCCAGCGAGCCCGTGTCCTCGTCAGGAGTTATTTTGCTTTTGCGAAGCCCTGCGGCTACTATATGAACAAGGCGGAGCCCACAGCTCCATTATTTATCTGTACAATATTAAGGCTACCTTAGCTAACGAAGTCCATTAGAGCTTCAATTGAGTCCGTATTTTCTCTGCTTCCTTTTCATGAGAGCACATACGCTACCCTCCTTGTGACCCTAGTGTTACCCTGGGTCGCTCAAGAACTTCGGCATGTAATACGCTGCCACGCATGGCCTCAACTTTAGAATGGCCCTACTTTGTAGTCCTGAAGGGTTCTTGACACTCCTTCGACAACCGACAGGATTCATTTCTGGCTGGATTCTACGACTCTTGAGAGCCCAACGTCATGATGTTTCGGAACCAAAGAGACTACCTTTTTCCACTCATTATAGCGCATGCCATATATGGACTACCAGGCAAATCATCATCCTTCTAAGCGCTAGTCGGCTAAAGCTAGACTTTCGCTGTGCTGGGTCTTAAGCTTCGATGAGGCGTGAGGCTGCGCGCTCGCTGAAGGCGATGCGGCTGCCGCACAAGGCTCATGATGGGCGCCACATAACTCAAAAGAGATGATGGGAGGGAATGCCCGGGGGAGGTCTGGATAGGCTGGGTGGGCATGGCGTCTATCCCTAGGTCTACTTTAGTGAGAAGTGGGTGGTGCTCCTCGGTCGTTACATTGTATTCGCCATCAAAAACGGCGTGGAACTCCTCTCTCTGCACTGTTGCCACTTCACAGTCATTATATTCCAAGGCTTTGCCTGCCAGACCGGTCACGAGCCAAGCTCAATAACGAAAGGTCTTGGCTGCGCTACTGGCGGCACTTTCTGCGCTAAGATCAGCGTGGTTCAGGTGCCACTGCTCGTAAGGTTTCGAGTCTCTGAGGGTAGAGAAGTGCGGGAGTAGTGACCGTCTTCATTTTTCAAGTCTCGTTAATTGAGTTGGGCTGCCCACAGCCTCTGGATCCTGGGAAGAGTCCCCTTCGTGGAGAACGAGAACAATGTTCTTGAATGATGATACGATCGATGATAACAAGGACTCTAAAGGAGAGGTTAGGCGCCCCTCTCGCCCCCCGTCATCAGGCAGTACTAGGATGTCCATCCCAGGTGCGCCAGTTGGTGACGACGATGACTCCGGCCTTGGAAGTGCTGGTGCTCTGTCATCTTCTGCTGCCCGCTCTCGGGTTTTGCAGCAGCAGAAGGAGCTGCAGATGAAAAAAATGCAAACTCGCATGGGTTCAGGTACGCGCAATTTTGCAGGGTCTGTGGGGCTCTCAGTCAAGAGATAACACCACCCGTTGCTGTTAGGGTTGCTGACTTCCACAACCGAGAAGACAGAGAGTAGCATTACCTCATCCAGCCGCCAACTTTCGAAGCCCAAAGATGTTGAGGATGATGATGAGGTGTCTTCCCCATCTTCTCGAAGAAGATCATCTGTAGAACGTGAGGAGCGCAGTAGCAGAAGAAAGTCCTTGCGTGACTCCGACGAGAATGGGTCCGATGACGATAACCGGCGGCCTTCATCGAGAAGGTCAAGAAGAGAACGCCGCAGAGACGATGATGACGACGAGCACGACGATCGACGCGGCAGCCGCCGGGACCGTGGCCGAGAGAAAGATGTTAGCGATGAAGAAAGGCCAAGGACGGCAAATCGGCGAAGAGAGTCAGAGAGGGATCGCGACGGAGAAAGAGACAGGGATCGCGAGAAGGATCGTGGGCGCGACCGGGACCGTGATCGCGACGCCAGAGACGATAAAGAGAGGTCAGATAGGCCACGCGATCGCCGTGAAAGCCGCCGTTCTCGCAAGGATGACCGCTCAGAAGATGAAGATCGAGACAGAGGCAGTTCTGAGGATGACCGGCCAAGAGAGAGGGAGCGGACTCGAGAAAGAAGGTCCAGCTCCGCTAGGAGGCGAAGAAATACTGAGTCTAGCGAGGAGGAAGAAGAGTATCAGGTTTCTTCTCGAAAGGTAAGAAGCTGCTATCTCGTTCCATCTAGGAAGTAGGCTTATCCATCTTCCTGCCAGAGTGAGCGTAAGAAATCGATCGACGACAACACTTCCAACGCAGACCAAGACGAGACAAGAGCAGTTTCTCCACTCAAAAGCCCAGAAAAGGAAGGAGCTGAAAAAGCCGCCATTCCACCGACCGTGAAAGTACAGCTCGATCTGTCTGACATCAGGCAATTCATGATGAGGTAGGCATCAATGGCTTGTATGACCTAGGCCGCAAGATCCCATAGACGATAAACTCTGCCAGGCCGACGCCCAAGGAGTATGGTTGCGTACAGTGCACCATTATAAGGCAGCGAGGAAGTGGGCTAGACAAGCCTTATCCTGAGTACTTCCTTCACCTCAGGGTAAGCACGCCTTTTCCTTCACCATAGTTTCCGCAGCTAAGCGGGTCGTCGCCTATCAATAGGAAGGAGACAAGTTTTTGGCTTGTAGCAAGAAGAGGCCCAAGAACAAGACGAGCAACTATCTGATCTCTCTGCAGAAGGGAGACTACAACCGGACCGGTCTGAACTGTCTGGGAAAGCTCAGAAGCAACTTTATTGGGACTGAGTTCGGGATCTTCGACAAAGGCGTCAACCCCAAGGATCTGGAGGATGAGAACCAGACCGTGAGCGAACTAGCCATTCGCCAGGAACTGGGTGTGGTCACATACGTAAGCCTACTGACTTCTTACAGTGCAAGGAGGCATCCGCGATGTTAACACCTCTGATTCTCCCCCACCCTAGGAGCAAAATCTATTGGGCAAGCGTGGACCACGAAAGATGCGTGTAGCTGTTCCCAAGGTGCGGGACGACAATACTCGCATTATCTTCCGCCCTCGGACTAAGGAGGAGGAGATAATGACGAAGCTTAAGGACCAAGATCATACCAACCTTGTGTTCCTGGTCAACAAGCCCCCTAAGTGGAATGATCAGGTGAAGTCTTAACCAGCTTGACGCAGTTACTGCCCTGTCCGTGCGTCCTAACATGTTAACTTCGCTTAGGTTGGCGCCTACGTCCTAAACTTTAATGGCCGTGTGACAATGGCTTCCGTCAAGAACTTTCAGCTGGTGACGCCGGACAATTTGGATCGCATTGTCCTTCAGTTCGGCCGCGTAGGACAGGATCAGTTCACAATGGACTACCAATGGCCACTCTCACCCTTTCAGGCGTTTGCTATTGCGCTTAGCAGCTTTGACTCAAAGATTGCGTGTGACTAGTTTGCCAAGTCTGCCTCATTTCGAAGCAATTGGACTTCTTAGCGAATGGCAGTACTCTCAGCAAAGGCCTAGAATGCTTTGCTAACCATCTTTTAGCGTCAGTCAAATTAATTCATATCACTATGAACAGGATGAGCTCTTTTCTCTGCATAGTGAAGAGCTGAACTCAACTTGTCAATGGAGTCCTAGGGATGTGCCGCTTATACTGAGGAGCTGTCCGCTCCCTTCAGATCCCGTGACAGAGACACTTTCAGAGACCGCGACACAGCATGAAGGGGAAAGGGGGAAAGGGCGGAAAGTCATAGCTGCTGCACCTTATACTATCACTCTAACCGGCGTCACCGCGTGACAAGGCGCTCTACTCCTCAAACACATCTCTTGTGACGTTGCAGACACAGCCGTCGCCGTCTATCTCTACAATCCCTGAGCAATACTTTGACTGGGTAACCTAGTTCAGGCATCACAGATCCGCAGAAGGCGTACCCGTAGGATGTATGCTGAAGAGCGCGTGAGGAGATCTGATGGATCGTGGCAACCTTGACCTCGTAGAAGCTCCACAGGTGTGCGCTCTGCGACCAAGGAGCTTTTGACCTTAGGAGCGTGTTCTGATCCTGCAGCCCTTATGGGCTTCTTCAGATTCGGCATTACTCGTACTTATTCAGGATATCACATGCACTCTTTGGTATTAAGCTCAAAGTGACCAGTCGGATTCTCAATACAAGCGCTAGGACTCACACTCTGTTCCTGTTGAAGAGCTCTTCCACTTTTTCATTGACACTTTGAATGCCAAGCAGCAAAGTCTCCTTCGATCCACAGCTGTCGGCCTCGCCCCTGCTGCCATCACACGTCTCCCCCGTCCTTCGCAAGCGCTGGTGGGCACGTTACCTGTCAGCCTTCCGGACGCTGCAGGCTTGTGGCCTCATAGTCCCGCGTATTTATCTCTGTGCAGGTGCTAGGACAGATCTCTTTCTGATTTGTGGTGTAAGTTAGCTAGCTCTCATTCTTCTTCTGCAGCTCAAGCACTATAAGACAGCTCGCCAGTTGTATCTACCATGGGGGAGCATTTGACGCAAAGACAAAGCTTCTTACATTAGAAGGTTGGCACCATGCCTTCCCCGCCATCAGGTTACCATCTTCAATGGCCCTTGCCTAGTGAGTGGACTAACAGGCTGGTATTGGAACAGAGTCCTCAAGCTCGTCAGGGCCTGGAGATAAGAGGCCCAAGCGAGCAGCGACTCAGAGGAAAGAAAGCAAGCCTACTTCTCGTGCTGGGTCTGCCACTCGGAGAGACATCAGAGATGGAGTGACGGGTAGCCCATCGTGCTGCTTTCAACGATAACTACTTGCCAATCTGACGTTTTCTGCCTCCCCTAGACTCACTAATGAGCAAAGACGGTGAGAACCAAGTAATGTCTGATGCTCATGAGGAGGATAACTCTACGGAGAGCTCCGATGATGATGGTCCGCATACTACGGACTACCCATATCGACCTCCGCGCGTGGATCCTGAACTCTATCAGGTTGCAGTGCTTGATGATGTCATTGCCGCCAAGCCGTCCAATGGCAGACTTTCAGGTATGGGTTTCTCCATGGAACTGACGATGTTGCCTCTCTGAGCGCGTAACTGCTTTCTCTCTCTAAAGCCCGCCTATCAATCGAGTCAGATGTGCGAGGGAACCAGATGTCCATTCACGATGGGCGCATCTGGTCTCCAGACTTTGAGGACATGTCATCGGATGCAGGTGCGAGGCCTGCTTTGCCCTGCCAAGGAAGTTTTCTGCTAACGAGTCTTTTCTTGACATATCGAAGTGGACCATTTTATAGAGTTTGCTCGGAGCTTGACCCGAGAGATGCCACCAGCCTTTGTAACTGGCCAGAGCATTACCCTTGATGCAGAGGTGGGCAAGCTAGCAGAGGAAGATCTTGAACTAGCGGAAGGTAGCTCCAAGCAGAGGCCAATGGCATCAGACGAGCTCGTACTTCGCTTTCTTCATCAGCAGAAGATGCAGGAAGCAAGGGCACAGTTTCTGTTGCAGGCAGCACATGGAGTTGGCAAAGGTCCTTAAAATAGTGCCAAAGCATCACTGCGCGTGCTGCTGCTCACCGAATCCTTTCTGCCCTTCCTCCCATATAGAGTTTGCCTGGTTCCAGGCAACGGAAGAGAGCTCAAAGTCGAATTCATCCAGGCTTTCTTGGCTGCAGGGTGCGACAAATGGCTACCGGATTGTACCAGGAGGCGCCTCTCCGACGCACTTCCGCAGTGGCAGTGCCCAGGAGGTATTTGACAAGTTCAAGGAGACAAGCAACGATACTTCGGCAACCGCTTCAAGAGGTGGAAGAGATAGGGATCGGTGAGTTCTATCTAACCCCGTCTATCCCTAGCAAGCCGGACTAATCAGCCATAGTGCGAGCCGATCTGAACTTCAAGGCCGCTGGAAGAGCTGGCAAGCTGAAGTGAAGAAGTCTTTAGCAAGTAACAAGACGCCGAACGGTCCGCAGATATCCTTCCAACAGCTCCTACAGCTAGAAACTGAAGCCCAAGCTCTCCCCCCTCCTGATGAAGCTCCTGGAGGTTTGTGGCTGCGCTCTCATTTCTATAAGGTTGTTCTCCATCAGTTTACGATGTCCTTATGACGCAGAGCGCTTCCTGGAGCAGCTGAAGAGCACGTATGACGCACTTTTACAACGACTGCGGTCCGTGTATAGCTGGATTGCTAGGGCGACGGATATCCTAGCTGGCACCATCTCCAATTCCGACGTGGTTACTCTTGAACAGTTGCTGAACTCTGCCAACTCCTTTTCTCTCTCAGTGCCGTCTGTCGAGATCGTCCGACAACTGGTCGCGGACATAAGAGAGTGGCAGGCAAGGTCTAGGACAGCACTGGGCCAGCTTTCGTCCTTGGGAACGCTGCTTACTCTTCTGCGACAAGCTGACGAAAACCGATGGACTCTGTTAGAACGTGATCAATTGCAGAAGAAGATTGAAGGTAACAGGACTTATGTACTTCGCTTACCCTGGGAGACCCCTGCCTCTTCGTCAACTTAGTGCTTCGAGAAGCCCATTCACAAGCGGCCTGTACCGTAGTATTTCCTCCACCGCCATCAGTCACTGGGATCTGACTCTGATTTTCTTAGTCGCCCAGCAGTTCGTTGCTGCCGTGAATGAAGCATTTCTTAGGAGAAACAGGCGAAAGGTGAAAATCCCACTGATACAGGTCCGTGTTGTCGGCGAGGCATTTTTCGCGGTATATCTCACTACTTACCTCCTATCTTCGCTTTCTGATCCACATTCGCTCTCCCAATTCCTGGCCTTATTTATCTACTTTCGTATAGCTGAAAGAGTTGCTGGGCAAGATAGACGTAGCCGAAGTGGACTTTGAGGAGGCAAAAATCTTGCGCGCACATATCTATGATGCAGAAGAGTGGGTGCGAAGAGCACGAGATGCTACCTCAAAGCGTGCTGACATGAAAACGCTCATGGCGATGCTTAATGAGGCAGAGACTATTCCAGTCGACCTATCTGAGGAGGTGATGAGGATCCAAGATGAACTGAAGAAAGCCCGAGACTGGGTTAACAAAGTCCGGAAGATGGTTCCAAAACAGGCGAAGACACGCCGGACGGCGCCAATGGAAAAGGTTTGTACCTACTCGCCCTTATAGTCGTTACCTGGAGCTAAGTCAACGTGGATGTTCCTAGTTGGAACTGAGCACCATGAGGGACCTTCTAAGTGAGGCTGAATCTATGGCGGTGGACGTAAGAGAGCTTGAAGAGATGACTGATGTAAGAAATAGCCTACCCAGTATCTGCAACAGTCTGCATCATCCAGCAAACTCCGTTCTTCTCAGGCTTTTATGCTTTAGTCGTTCAGACTTTTTTGTATGCCTCTGTCTACCTTTCTGTCTGCTTTGCGCGAAACCCCTCTTGACAGGATTCTCTTAGGTGGTAGAGAGCGCAGAGGATTGGCTGACAAGGGTGAGAGAAGCACTGCAGTCCGGGACTGACTTCACTGTCAAGTCGCTCCAAGAATTATTGTTAGAATGTGAAGATATCCCAGTGGAAATGGAAGAGCAGCAAGTTTTGGTGGTGGAAGTTGAGGGACGGATCTGGTCTGATCGAGCAAGAAAAGCTCTCACTGCGCCATATACAGACCTTGAGAACCTTAAAGTTCTCCTGTCTGAGGTAAAGCTCTTCGTCGCTTCCCTCCCTTCCCCTTGATACCTTCTAAGTTTTTATGTGGATCAGAGTGCGGAGCTACGCAACAGGCTACCCGCGCCTTACCAAGCGTCATGGGAACTTGGTGCGGAGGCTGAAGTAAGACAGGCAGTTGAGGGCGCGGAGAAGTGGCTGCATGACATCAAACAAGCGCTTGGTAACCAGTGGCTCGCTGCTATTGGGTCGAATGCGGCTGGCACTCCGGTACCCAGCTCGCGGAGGGGAGGTTCCAGCACAAGGACCACGATTGATGATGTGGCTGAGCTCCTTAAGACGGCAGAGCAGCTTCCTGTCAAGCTTTCTGCGCAAATTGAGGCTGTGCATCGGACGTTAGATCAGGCGACCCAGCTGCGCTCACGGGTGGTGCAGCTTTTAGCTGATATTGACGGTGTTATTGCCAGGAAGGCAGACACCGCAGTCCCTGAGCCACGTGCAATATATCTAAGTGAACTGTCAACGCTTGCATCTGAATATGAAGCTTTGCCATTAGCCTTTCCGGAAGCTGAAACGTTACAGGTGCAGAATTTAAGTTATGGAATGTTGAAGCCATCTCGCACTGACATTCTGTGTGTGAGCAGACTTTTCTCACCACATGCGAGAAGTGGCTTGACAAGGCGAGAGCGATAGGGCCCAAGCGCCACTCGAGAGGCAAAGTTAGAGAGTCAACCAAAAAGGTTAGTACTTATAGATCAGGAGCGGATGTTTGTTGAGCGTGACGACCAGTTCTAATTCTATCTTCCGCGAAGGTCACTCTTGAGGAAGTCGAAGGCCTTATAGAGGCTGCTCGAGGGTTGCCAATAGTAGTAGAAGAGGATATTAATCATCTTCAGGCAGAGGTAGAACGCGCAGGCAGTTGGCAGGCCAAGGCCGAAGTGGTGATTACGCAGGTTTCGGAGGATCTGCTAAAAATGAAGGAACTTGCTCTGAGGCTGGCCTCTCTGGAGGAGAAAGCATATGGGGAGTACGCAGAAAGAAGAGTCCAGAAGTGCCTACACCGGCGGGAGAGACTTCAAGAAGGCTCTGCCTCGGCGGCAGTCGCTGCCGAAACGGGCCCTCTTTCCATCTGGACACCCGCGGTGATTAGCGAGGGCTCAGACCCTTCAGCTGTCCAGGACGCCAGTGACTCCAAAAAGCAAGCTGCATTTAACAACTGTGCCATTGTTGCCGAGATACTCGAGCGCTTCCCTCCAGTAAAGTCTGTGAAGAAGAGCGTAAGGGAGTACGCAAAGTTCAATTTCCACCTGCAGGAAGAAGACGTATATTTGGGAGTTGACGAGGACGACGATGAGAAAGAGGAAAGGAAGGAGGAGTCTGATCTGTTAGACCCTCTTTATGAGGAGCAATGCCAATCATTCACTTCTATCGCTAGCACAGCGACAGAGAAGCTGAAGAGTCTGTCCGACGAATCCAAACTTCTTGGCATAACTACAGGGAAGGAGAAGGCAGTGGAACATCTAAAAGCGTCCCTTGACTGGACAGTCCGCGCCCGTGAGGTCCTGACGGGCTCTAAGCTTTCGAATCCGTCCGAACTACGAGGTTTGATTTCTGAAGGCGAGAAGCTGTTGAGGAGTGCTACCAAGTCGTCAGAAAGCAGTGCGGAGAGTCACAACGTCCACCTTGAGGCCGAAGCCGAAGCGAATAGCGACGGCAGCAAGGACGCTGTTAGGCGAACTTTAGAGGACTCACTAGTGGATATAGCTCCGCTCAGGTGAGAAACAGCAGTTATCTTCGATGCAGGGGTTCTTTCTCACAATAAATCAGACAGAAAGCCTGGAACTACTTACAGTCAACAGTTTATCTAACGCTAATGCCCTTCTCAATAGGAAAGAATATGAGAAGGTTCAGCACTGGGTTTCCAGGGCCAAATCTGCACTAGAGACCGGGGCGTGCGAACTCTATGAAGTCTTGGATCTCATCGATGAAAGCGAGGAGCTTGCTGTAGAGGTTGAAGAGGCACGAAAACTGCAGAATGAAGTTAGGAAAGCAAAGTCCTGGCTCAGAAAGACTAGCAAAATGGTGGATAGCGCAGCCAAGGAAGGGACACGCTTCACCAAGAAGTCTTTGACACAGCTAGTAAATGAGGCGGATAAGATCAAGGTTCTGCAACAGCTCCATGTTACTTTATTTGATCGAAGTTCCCCTCCTTGCTATCTATTGCCGTCCGAGCCTGACGCTGACCTTCATGGATTGCAGGACTCGCCAATACTAAAACACTGTTCTTGCCACAGATAAAGCTAAAGAGGGTAGAACGCTTCCGAGGAGCTCTGTCGGCAGGTCGAAACTGGCTGAAACGTGTAGAAGAGACAGGCATTGAGACTGGGGAGGCCAGCGTGGAAGCCTTACAAAACCTGCTCCGGGAGTACTATCGAGGAGAGGTCATCATCGACTTGCAAGAGAATGTCGAGGTATCGATTCTTTGGTTGTTCGCCAGTACTGCAGGTCCAAATGAGATATTGATAGATCATCACTTCTCCCTCTTCATGCGCCGCCGTGAACTTGGGCCTTTCTTCTAGGTGCTGGAGCAGGCCGTCACCCCTTACTGCCTCTGTAGGCAGCCCTATGACGGCTTCATGATTGGGTGCGATAATTGTGATGACTGGTTTCATGGGGCTTGCGTCAATTTGACTGAGGCCCAAGCGGATAAATGTGACCAATGGTCCTGTCCTCGGTGTTCCATAGCCAAGCACTTGGCGCATGTCATCGAGCTCGGAACGACAGCGATTAACCGTTGTCTAAGCCCAAATGTTGTCCAGACTGTGGCACAAAAAGCTAAACAGCGGGCGCAGAAACTGGTAGGCACTCCCATTCTTCGAACTCGCCCGGCTACGGCTTATTTGCCTTTCTGTTACTTTTTAGGTAAAGCGAGAACAAAAGGAGCTACAGAGGCTCCAAGCCTCCTTCGCAGAGCAAGAGGCTCACTTCCGGGCACTGAAGCAGCACGAGCAGCAAGAAACCGGAGAAGCGGCGCCTCCCAACTTCTTTCCCACGCAAATTAGCGCAACGAACCCAGCTCTCAAAACGGCGCCAAGTACTGACCCAGATTCCGGAGCGGGTCCGACCTTCCAGACCCCCGTGACGGTGGAAGACGCTGCAAGAGCCTGGCGGGCCGTAGAAGAGACTCAACAGAAACTGCAATCTTTCTTTCATAAAGCCGAAACTCTTGGTCTTCGTTTCCAGCCAGATGGCACCGTTAATGGTGCAGAGTACGCGCAGCGTTATGCGAAAGAAGCAGAGCTCTGCTATGGAGAACTCCATCCCTTCATCGTTGACTGGATGACCTCCTGCCAAGCAATTCTTAGCCCTCCAGGGCACTTTTTAAAAGCAGCGTGTCCCAAGGGAGACTCCGCCATTCCGCCCAGCTACCAGGCCCTTCTGGATTACGCTGAGCGGCACGCTATTCACCAAGTTGATGACGTTGTAGTCGTATCTACCTGCCTCACATGTCTTGTATGGGGCGCTTGGGCTTTGCGACTGCTCTCGTGTCGGTCGGAGGAGACGGAGGTAGCAAGGCTGGTAGAGAAGGCAGCACCATACCGATGGAAAGAAGAGAAGGTGATTCGTAGTCTCAAGTACATGCTTTCTAGAGCAGGGAGCTGGAATGGCAAAGTGGAAAAGCTTCTAGTGGGCCTTGACACGTCACAAACTTTGAAGCCCGGGGCCAAAGGCAAGCTCAAGGCCATGCTTTCCGAGGCCAAGCGAATTCCGTTGGTGTGTCGGTTGGAACGATTGGTGGAGGATCTCGTGTCTCCGGGCAAGAGAAAGCGTTCACCATCCCCGGAAGTAGGACCGCCACTCAAGCAGCATCGAGGTACAAGCCCAACTGAGCCGTCTAGGTCCATCGGCGCCAGTATCAACTCTGAGATGGAGACAGCTTCAATAGTTGGTACGTGTGATCTGGAAGATAGCCTCTCTAGCTCGCTGGAGCAATATTCGCCAATTACCAACCCCCCTTCTCCTCGCCAGCATATCCGAAAATGGTAACCATCCATCCGAGTGAAGAGCAACAAGCACCGTCCTTAACCGCCGAGCAGCCACCGCCTCTGCGAAAAGGTAATGCATCCCTTTGACTTCTTCCATAATCTTCAGTCGAGCACTAAACATGGAACGCTTTCGCCTCCGCAGGTCTAAGCATGACACGGCTTGGGAATCTCCTTAACTAAGAGTTACGGGGCCCAAACACAGGTCTGAACGGACCGACACTAGCCATCGCGGCAGCCTTACACCACTCACTTGCACTCTATCTCCCAAGCACAAAGAGCCAAATAGTGGGTAGGTCGGTATTATCTGTTTTATTTAACTACCAAGTACATATATTATACTCGGTTAGCTTCCGTCGTAGCTCAAGAATAAAGAAAGGTTGCTGCCACCGGAAGTAGCATTCCGGGAAGCAGGTGCATCGCAGCCACAATCACAGCTGTGGGAAGTCACAGAATAAAGCCTTAGTGGCACGGCGTTTTCTCTTATGATGTGAACACAATGTCTTGATGAGCTTACCGGAAAGTCCGCTAAGATGGCTCGCTGCTGACTTCCTTTGTCTGAGTGCAAAATTGTCATCGCACGACCGGGATGGAGCGTCTTTGCAGGGGCTCTGGCACGCTGCGCTAATTTCTTCGCTGTCAGTCGCCTTCGGAATAAGCCCAGCACGAACACCACCGAGGTAGCTCCACCGGGGATCTTCGTTCTCCGTTTTGAAGTTCCAGAAGAACCAACCATCCGCTCTTGAATAGGCGTTCATCATTCGCAGATACAGCTGGTAGATCAGCTCCTTGGGTGCCTCGGCGGTGATGGGACATAGACAATCCGTTGTGGGACCGTAGCCATTTGTCTCAAGGTCTCCTCTGCTTTTGTTGGGAAATCGTGGGATGCAAGGAGTGCAAGAACGCGCTCCACAAAGGTCATACTTTCCATCAGTCATTGTAACTGCCAAATGGAACTAGGTCAAGTTTGATATCGAGGTGGTTACAGCTAAGATGACAAAGCTAAGTTACCTGGCCGAGGGTAGTTCCACCCATTTAGCCAGAGTGTGCAGGGATCCGTTGCTGAGGACCTGTCGGAATCGTTAACGATTAGCTCCGACGGAGACATGCATCAATAGGCCATGCATACCACTCTGCCACCACAATCCGCAACCCTTGACGCCTCGCGTTTGCATAGGCATCGCCCTTCGCGCATACATCCGAAAACAACTGCTTTGCGGTACGCGGGGCTGCCCAAGCCTCATAAGGATGAGTATCAATGGCAGTCAATCGTCTGGGAGTAGGCAGCCCTTTCGGCCCCACCCACTCACTCAAGCTCCTAAAGCTGTCGCCATATATTCGTATCCAGTGCGGCGCAATCTCCGCTATCTTTTTATCAACAGCCCGATACCAAGTCTTCAAAGGTTCCAGGGGCGTCGTGCCAGCGGGCTCATTAAGAACATCCAATATGCCAACCACGGTGGGGTTCCCTAAGGCCCGCTAATGAGTCGCTCACACGTATTAAAACAGGGATAAGGGAATCAAGCCTTCAACCCTTACATGAGAATGTATGCGTTATAATCTCCACGATCTGCAAGGTAAAGTTGAGGTTTTCATAACTGATGTTGGGGTTCAAGGTGTACACAGGTTCAAAGGCTGAGGCAGCGATAGTCTCTCCTTTTACTCTCTTAGCGTTGTCCTCAAACATCCAAGCCGGATCAAAGGTGCGCACATACTCTCCTCTTCCTGCTTACACCATGATAAGGTCAGCACGTAGGGCTTACTGCGACTGACAATGTTAACTCACCTGTCCAAAAGATCTGTCGAGCTTTCCCTCCATTATCAAAGCCATTCTGGCCTCCGATGGCTGCATGCAGGTCTAACGCCCCGATGTCGTTAACTTTGCCTCTCTGGTGGTAGGGGATAAAGGAGAATGATGCCCTTACCAATGAAAACCTTGACATTGTGCTTGCCACACCAATCGATGATTCGGTTCACATAGAAGCTACTGTTCTTCCAGCACCCGTTTGTGTAAGGGGGATACTCAATGTACACCCAATCCGCCACAGGGAGCCTCACAGCGTTGATCCCATAGCTGGCCAGCTCCTTTATCTCCTCTTCGGTCACGAAGGTGTCCCAATGGCGTTGGAGTTGTTTGTTCGCTTCCTCGCCGCCCAACACCTTGTACGGCGATGAAGCTAATCAGTGATGGGTTACATTGGAGCGGGAGGGTGAGTGTGAGAAGTGTTTACCTCGCAAAAGCGGAAGCAATCGATAGCTGTTTTGCTGATGGGCTTGTTCTGGAACTTTAGAGAGTTATGTGAGGGCGCATGCAACTACTATGGAGCTCCACCTTGTACAACGACGGGTGCTACCTGGTAAAACAGGGACGGTGTTATCCAGGGTTCAATAACGAAGATTCCACCAAGATTAACGCCCCGGAACTTCCAACGGTCAGAGATGTCGTCGTCGTCAACTCCCTCGATCGAAAGTTGGGAGGTGGTGGCTGTGCGATGCATTATCTTCTGTTGAAGTGCATCTTCAGATACTCCTTCTACCCACAGCTGACTTTTCAGGTCTGAAGTGACCGCTTGGAAGTCTCTCCTATGTGCTAAAGTGCTTTCGACTGTAGCTACCAGCGCGAAAAGGTGAAGAAAGCCCATGACAAAGGGCTTGTAGCCAGCCATCTTCAGCTGAATACTTCGTAGTGCTTTTCTCCGTGTCTTCGCTCTTGGCTTTATCTCTCCCATCGTTGAGCGCGAACGCCCCTATTCGTACCCCTACTAGGTCCAACCGGGACCGCTATACCTTTTCAAGGATCATGGGTCGCTAACTTGAACATCAGGCAACCTTTGCAGACCCTGGTTTCCTTGGTACTCTCTGCTCGGCACAGAAGAAGAGCCTCGCTCATTAACCTACAAGCAAACGCCACCGAACTCTTCACATGCATGTAGGAGCTCTGTAGCTCTTGAAAGATCTGCCGACCAAGAGGCCCTCACATCGCTCATGATGGCGAGATGATGAGGATCTGATGACTGTCAGAACAGATCAGAAGCACAGAGGCAGGAGGAGTGAGTGCCTTGAAGGGGGTCCTCCCGTCACAACCCTCGTTTCAAAGCGATAACTAGTCTGTGCTACCGTATTTGATCTTTGCAACTTTGATCCTTCCTATGTCCTTTCTATGATGTACAGGTACGAGGTCTTGATCTCGATCTGTGGAGTTCTGATGCTGATGTGATGGATGAAGATGATGGATGACAGGAAGGAGAGCAGACCAGAGATCCGGCTGCGGGCATGCTTAAATGAGGAATGAGAGCAAGCAGGGCGCTCCTCCAACTGTGTATCCGTAACGCTTGGAGAAAGAACGGTGATTGTCAAGCACGCAGCTCGGTGAAACGCTATGTGAAGGGGAAAAAGTTGGCATGTAGTTGACAGCATATCACCGCCACTAGATAGGTGACTTCGGGGGGACTACTATCACCTCTGACTAGCATTGTGCGTTGCCATTCAAAGCCTTTTTGCTCCCGCCAGGCATGAGCATATAGCTTCCGACAATAGCTATGAATGGCGTTTTGTTTGCAGCAAGAGGACGCTTTCGGCAACTCTCCAATGGTGGCTGCCACGCAGTATGTCCCCTTTTCTCAAGAAGAACCTGGTCTAAGGGCCAGGGCTGGAGTAGAGCAGGTCTAAAGCCCAGACGTTTTGTGGAAGGACCATCCATGTCGCATCTATCTCCGTTAGAGCGAGTGCGGGAGCCCATGGCACCCTCTTTTGATCCCATAGCGGTAGAGAGAGGATGGGACCAACTGTGGGCCAAGAATATCCCCAAAGCCTCACCCACTAGGGCCACTTCTAGCGAGGAAGTCTTCTCTATGGTCTTGCCACCTCCTAACATTACAGGAGCTTTGCATCTTGGACACGCGCTTACCGTGACCATCCAGGATGCGCTCGTCCGTTGGCAACGAATGATGGGGAAGAAAGTGTTATGGGTCCCAGGAATAGACCATGCTGGTATTGCCTCTCAGGTGGGTGCAGCGTCCTACGCTCAAGACGCCAGGAGTGCAAGCTTAACAAGTTGCATCTGCAGACAGTAGTGGAGAAGAAACTATGGCGAGAAAAGAAGCTCCGGAGGCAAAGTATGACTCGGCAAGAGTTTTTGGAAGAAATGTGGGACTGGGTAGCGGCTTATCGGCCCACCATTGCCAAACAGCTGCACAGGCTGGGGACATCCATGAACTGGGAAAAAGAAGTGTTTACTCTGGATGAGAAGAGGTGAGATACGCCTTTCTCTACCTTCCGAGAGTCACAGAGCTGATTGTTGCTGCCGCAGATCTGCTGCAGTGACTGATGCGTTTGTCCGCCTCCATGACAAGGGACTAGTATACAGAGACAAAAGAATGGTCAACTGGTAGGTTACCTTGGATTTTCGTTCCCAGTCAGTCACCATACAGGTTCTAAAAGAAGGCTTTAGGTGTCCGGCACTTCAGACGGCGATATCTGACATCGAAGTAGACTTAGAGGAGGTCTCAGGGCCCAAAAAGGTATAACTATATGGGCGTCAGAGCACATGCTCTTTAACTGACACCAATTGATCCAGCTAAAAGTGCCTGGTAAAGACGGAGATCGGCTTGTAGAATTTGGCGTCCTTCACCGCTTTATATACCCGGTAATTCCACGATGAAGAGCGCCTCATTATTACCCGAGGCTCAACATGGTGGACTGTAGGTGGAAGGCGGGGGTGAGATTGAAGTTAGCACGACGAGGCCAGAGACAATGCTTGGTGATACTGCCATTGCCATACATCCAGACGACCCACATCACAAGCACCTCCATGGCAGATTTGTCATTCATCCCTTTGATGGTAGTGTGTCTTTATCTGATGAACTTTCTATATTTGGGACTCAACCCCCGTCATAGGTCGACGAATCCCAATAATCTGCGACGAGACGTTAGTTGATCCCTCCATGGGCACAGGTAAGAGGAAAAGACTTTGCCTTGCATTGCTCAGTGCTCACCATGCTTTAGGTGCGGTGAAAATCACCCCTTGCCACGATCCAAATGACTGGCAATGCGCTAAACGCCACAATCTTCCGCAGATAGAAGTCATAGATAAACTGGTCAGTGAGACTGAACACTAGTTGAGTGCATTTGCTGTTTCATATAACTCTTTATCCGACACTAAGTAGGGCTACATGACACCGGCTGCTGGAGAACCCTTTGCCGGCCAGGATCGTTTCGACTGCCGAGAAGAGGTGCTTCGTCGTCTAGAATCACTCTCACTTTACCGTGGGAAGGTATCCGATTACATGGGGCTCCTCTTAGCTGCTAGACCTGACTTCCAACGTTTCCAGGACCCTCATCGAACCTCTATCCCACGATGCTCCCGATCAGGGGACATCTTGGAGCCTATGCTCGTTCCTCAATGGTTCGTGAACTGCAAGGTTATGGCTGAGCGTTCAGCAGCGGCAGTTCGTCAAGGAGACCTTACAATCACGCCAAGCTTTTACACCGTATGCTCGATCTCGCCTTCTTTAGATGTCCAACCGCTGACCTAGGCCCGACATATCAGGATACATGGTTCCAGTGGCTGGATAACATTCAAGATTGGTGTGTTAGTCGTCAACTGTGGTGGGGACATCGCATCCCTGCCTATCGCGTGAGGCCGAATAGTTCTGGTAAACGCCAAAAGGAGAAAGCGGATGGCGATGGGTGTTTCCTCAAAAGAGCTTGGCTAACGCTATCTGACTAGATACTTCAATCAGCTCGGAGCATTGGGTCATCGCCAAAACAGAGGAAGAGGCGCGAAGGAAAGCTCGAGAGTTGCTGGCTTCAGATGACTTCAGCCTTTGCCAGGATGAGGATGTACTGGACACTTGGTTCAGTTCAGGATTGTTTCCTATGGCAGCCCTGGTAATGACCATGCACGCTTGCCCTTAAAGAGGCTTTGTATGATGTTAACAGCTCCTGTTCTAGGGCTGGCCAGAAAATGTAGAAAATGATACCGTTCACTTGCCATTCGATATGAGGGGTTCTTATCCCCTCTCCGTGATGGAGACGGGGGCTGATATCCTCTTCTTTTGGGTGGCGAGGATGACCATGCTATGCTCAGAGGTAACCGTTTAGCTGCAATCGCACTACGTCTATAAGGTAGTTCCTAATAGGAACGACGTACCATTCAGCTGTCAGGCGAGCTCCCTTTCCGGAAGGTCGTGCTTCATCCGATGGTCCGAGATAAGAGTGGGCGGAAGATGAGTAAGAGCCTTGGGAATGTCATCGATCCTTTAGATATAATGGATGGAATTGACCTGGAGCACATGATTGACAAGATAAAGGTACGACAGATAACAGTGGTAGTTCCTGGCCTAGCTACTGACCGCCTTGTGTTCGTTAGGAAAGCAATTTGGATTCGAAAGAGATCGAGGTATCGATCAAGCAGCGCAAACGCGACTTTCCTAAAGGCATCCAGCCGTGTGGAACTGACGCTCTGCGCTATGCCCTTGCAGCTTACCTAAACCATGGTACGCACATTCCTAGGCCAACTAGTCTGCACAGGTTGCCATCTAGTAAGCTCAGGCTCAATGCTAATAGGCCAGCATATCAATGTCGATGTGTCTCGGATGGTGTCCGCGCGACAGTTCTGCAATAAGGTCTGGAACGGTGCCAAGTTTTTGTTTGACCACCTGCAAGCTTTCAAAGCCGAAGGGCAGCCTCAATTAGGCTTGCTGAGTGCGGTAAGAGAAAGGAGAGTATGCCTTTCGTGAGAGGCCTAATAGAAGTCCTCTTCTTGCTAAGATTGGGTCTAATGACCTAGCGAAGGAGGCCAGCCGTTTGCTGCAGCACCCTCAGATTTGCTTAGCAGACAGATGGATCCTGAGCCGTTTGGTAGGTGTGCAACATCCCCTCTTTCCCAAAGAGAAACTTATCTGCTTCGCCCTGGCATAGAGTGCGGTGGTAGAGGATTTAGAGGAAGGACTGGAGACATTTCATTTTTCCTCTAGTGTTAGCGCTATCCACCAGTTCTTTCTCCACGACCTCTGCGACGTGTATATTGAGCAGACAAAGAGACGCCTCAACGCAATGCACAACCAGAACCTGAGCGATCACATAGGTAGCTTATTTAAACGGCAGCTTTCTGATTCGGAAGATTGATTAGCTCCTTAATTGGCGATAGGTCTCACTGAGGAGGACAAAGTCATGGCGTTATCAACACTGGCGTTCTGCATGGAAATGTCTCTGAGGATGCTGCACCCGTTCATGCCCTTTCTTACCGAAGAGCTCTGGTCAGATGCTATCCTGGTTCCTTGTGAATAGGCGAGCTATTGACACTTCGCCTTAGGCAAAGGATGCTGTATCTGTATGAAAGTGAACTCAAGGTTGATGAGGATAGACTCCTAGCAACCTGCAGCTATCCAACCCTTAAAACGCTATCAATACTTAGGGACGAGGCTTCCGAGAAAGTTATGGAGGTAACGTGTCGTCAGCACCTAACGTTACCATGTTTATTAGGCTAAAACCTATGCAGGTGAACTTGGAAATAGTTCGATGCGTTCGTTCTCTCAAACAAGTGGCGAAGGCGTTAGGTGTAGGAATATCTGAAAGGTAGGACGTACGCTGGCACTCCCGCCCAGGTACTCTAGCCCTCTGACTTTCTCTTACCATAGTAACGCTTTCGTAGTGGAAGTTTCCCCTACCTCATTGGCGCTTACAGAAGCCATTGCGGCCAACCTCCAGGTAAGCTCTGTCTATCTTTTCGGTGGAGGAGCTATTGCACAGCGCACTGTCTAACGTAGGCATTGTCTAGGACATATCCGCACTTAGCCGTGCCCCTGGGATTAGTATATCGTCAGATGCCACACAGTCTGATAGGGATTGTTTGGTGAAAGCAAGTTCTGAGGAATGCAGAGGTTGATCCATACAGCTACTATCGCTCTCATACATTGGCATTGCTAATACTAGTGCCCTCTTTGACAGTGCTCTTGAAGCTTTGTCTTGGCAAAGAAGCCGAAATAAAACTTACTCAGGAGTTGGAAAGGCTGACACAAAAGAAGGGCAAGAAAGTTGAGGCCCATGCGAAGCTAAGTGACTTCATAAACACAGTTGACTACCAGGCCAGCACTCCAGTCCAGGTGAGATACCACTAGCCCTGAATGGTCTGCCGTGTAAATGCTAAGCAAGAGGAACGACTTGCAGATCCGGGAACGTGATCAGGGCCGCTTGGACAAACTTCAAGCAGAGATTGAAAGCCTTACGGAGAGTATAGAAACGTTAGCCCACCTCGTTCCGGGAATCGCACGATAGCGTGAGAAGGCCAGCTTTCGATGAGATCCACCATAAGAGGAAGCTGTCTGAGGCGGCTCTTGGACCATTGGAATCCATGGCACGAACCATAAGGTAGCTTCGTACGACCAGGAACTTAAGGTTGCAGGCAGTATCGAAGGGCCATGGCTTAAGGGGCACAGCACCGGAGGATCAGAGTCCACACATCCTTCAGCAGATGAGTCCATCCAGAGTTCAAACTTGCCAAAGTATGCAACGAGCGGGGGCGATTCTTTGGATTGCGGCACGGGGCGGGCGTTAGCACAACCAGAGGACTAATAAAGGTCGATCTACAAGCTAAAAGGCTGTCCGTTCATTTACTCATATATTTTTGCTACGGATGCCTGTGACCTTCAGCCAGCTCCCATTGGTCGCAGCTTCTGTCATTTATCACTGAGCACGAACGGGCTAGGAACTAGAGGCATCAAGCTCATACTTCTGCTGACGCCCCATCTCTAGGAGAAGGGGCATCCAACCAAGAGTGCCAAACACCCTGTTCTAGCCCCACCAACAGTGAGAAAGAACCTTCCAAAGAGCATTCCATCACAGTGAGCGTGCTCTCCTTGTCGCTAAGTTCTTCGAATAGACTGCCATTACTATGCGCTTCTTCATCGACTGCTCTTGAGCCTTATCTTCCTGGTATGAGGCGTTGGTGGCGCCCGATGGGTCGACCCATGTCTTCTGATGTGGACGTCTCATTGTCAGAAAAGTATCCTTCTCGTCAAACTTAATGCTTGTCTCGCGTCCTCGTGGACATGTTCTCTCGGATACCAGCTCCTCGCCTTGACCTCAACGAGCCCATTCTTCTGTTGTTTGCCTAAGAAGAGAAGCAAGACCATGTCGATTTCATTTCTCATTCTAAGCAATGTCTCTTTGGCCAGTTCACGCAAGGATCGTTTGCCCTTGAGGAAGGTGATAAGGGGCTGACAGAGGCAAGCACTACGTTCGATGGTGCCGCGAGCGTTGAACAATCGTCATCGATCTGATCCGCGAACCAGCTTCATCGGCATAAAGTGGTGACTGAAGGGAAGGAGAAGAGTAAACGATAGTGCGGTGGTCTT
>FLMG01000801.1:0-43669 GCA_900088475.1 Hyphochytrium catenoides
TTCCCCTGAACCGTCTGATGAGACCCTTACCGTGCCGACCACATCTTTGTAAGGCAATGTACGGCAGCATTTTCCCCGTAGTCGATGAAGGACCTCTGATGTTCTCTTTCTTTTCTACCAATGAACCTTTCGCTGCTGTTATCACTCTCTCGCCCTACAATGACCTCACTGACGGTCCTTGTTCTTTATTCTCCTGACACCTGACAAAAGGACTTTTAACAGTGAGGAGCCCTGGCGCTGTGGTGGATAAAGAAGACTGACTTCTCCTCTTGCGGGTAAGCAATGCCTGGCTCCTGCCTGTCATAAAGCCCAGTCAAGCATCTTCGACGGTCGTGACTCACACTCCTCCCTCCCTCCTTCCTCATACCGATGTGAGAACGCATCAAGGCAGGAAGAGACGAAGTGGCGGACGACCGGCGGGACTTCCTACTCCTCACCAGGAGCGTGGAGTGACTTGCCGTGTTCAAGAAGAGGGTTCTTAGGGAAGGAGGCGGCTGAGGTGAGTCAGTGAGACAGACAGAGAGAGAAAATAGAGCGGGAGCTAATAAGTCGAGAGACAGAGTGTGAGGAGAGAGGCAGGAGTGGGCGGAATTGGATTGGGAGAGATAATCAGTACACTCCCGCAATGTTAGCAAGGATGGCGAACGATAAGGATAGGTAGAGGTCAAGCCCTTCTAGCCGTTAACGGCTCCAATGAACCAACTGTGGTAGGTTCTGATCCTATGATGGCCGTCGTAGTTGTATGACGGCTGTACAGGTGGCGTACAACGGTGTCCCTAGCTAACGGACGAACAGTAGAAGTTCGAGACTCAGAAGCCACGCAGGCCTGGCAGCAGCAGCAATGATCGATTCGATGAATGAGGAGAGAAGAGAGTGATGAGCTAACAGCGCCGCAGCGATCATACTTCGTCTCTGTTTAGTGATGACAAAGAGAGAAGAAATATCCATAAACAACCCTGCTGACTGATGAGTGCTGCGAAGGATAAGGGTTGTCACTGCTCCCCATCATCATCATTATTATTTGAGGCGCTGAGCAGAGATGATGATTATAGAGTAAAAGATCAATAAATCTGCATCATCCTGCCGATTCACTGCTCCCTCATCGCGCCTAGGGAGGGCCTTGGTTGTGGTGGACACCACCACTGCTGGTGGTTGTCAAATACTACACCACCCTCCTTCACCCCCCCTGGCTGCTGGTTATAAGAAGCCTTTTATAGTAGAACCATCTCCACTGCTTCCTTAATACTGTGCTAATTCGATCAAAGCTCACCGGTCGACATGGACAACTTTGTTTGTCAAGGAAGCCGCACCTTCTAAAGTGAGATTATCATCAGTCAACAGGCCTATCCGTCGTCCTTACTGTATGACTCTTCGAGCAGGGAAGAAACCATCATCCAACAGAAAGTACCCTACTATCTCGTATTTTATTATCCTCTTTCTTCGACTCAATCATCACAGCAGCCATAATCGCTTTCTTATTACTTATGGAAGACTCGCGTCTCCTCTGTGAACGAAGCAACGCTAGTAGGTCCGGCCACCAATCTCTGACCATGACGATAAAAAGAGGCCAGTAATTCAGAGTATATAGCACTACTTTGTTGTTGCCTGTGATTTCCAATTGGTCCAGAGATCGAGAAAAGCTGTGGTCCGAAAAGCGAGCCTCCTGCCTGATGCCATCACGCCTCATTGTTATCGTCTGAGAGTAAACTTTGGAAATAAAGAAGAAAGTAGACATGATACAAGAGTTGTTGAGGCTATCACAGTATATTCTACTTGATGTGGAGCGGAGGTAGGTGAAAGGATGAGACTGTATCGCGGAGCCTCACGGATGGATCAGTAGGCGGCCAAGCTTTCACCAGCGATATCAGCTCTATCACCACCCCGACAGTAAATCGAAATGATGATGAAGGATGAGGTGGGTTGTTCCTTACCGAAGCCTGGCTAATCATCCCATCATCACCGCCTCTGCCGTCCTCCTCCTGCTCTCTTGGTCTTCGGCTTTGTTTGCGGTGTGAGCAGCGGGACTATTGTTAGGTGTTCTTTGTTTACTTGTTGTACTATTAATATAGACATAACCTCCACCAGCTAACAGAAAGCTCTATCTTTTACCCATAATACTTCAAGCAGTAATGTTAGATGTTGGACGACGCTGCTACAATTGTTGGGGCTATGTGTGGTAGTTTAAAGAGCTCCTCCTTCGGGTGTAGTAGGGTAGGGGGAGATCAAATCCTTGCATGTTTATTCTCTCCCTGCTCAAGCCTATGTTTTTATTATTATGGCCCTCCTCCTGAAGATCATTATCCATAATAAGCCGCATTGTGAAAAAAATGATATTTAACCAGCAGCGGCAAGAAGCAACACCACCGGTCACTGCCTTTTTCAGTCGCCGGGAAGTTGATTCTTGAGGCAGCACACATCAGGAGATAATAAAGAGCAACAGAATAGAGGTGTAATACTCATGAGAACAACCTGCTTCTGCAGGATGCTGGAGCAACAAGAAGGTCACCGCTGCTGAATAATGATTCTTTTTATTGTTTCATTGTCATTGGCTGCCCTGGCTTACTATTATCAACTTATTATGGTGGTTGTCGGCTACCCTTTTTTTTCCCGCTTATATGCATTACCTTCTTCTTGAATCAGTCCTCTTACTTACCCTCCACTACATCAAACAGTAGTGCAGCTTTGCTATTCAAATCTTTGTGTTCTTTGCTATGCTGCATCCTCAATGACTATTTGTTACTACAGATAAGAACAGCAGCGAACAGCCAACCATCATACAAGTGACATCATCCGGAGTGGGGCCACTCCTCCAGGGAAGGACTCGAACGTTTGCTTATGAAGTACTAAAGAAAGCTCCATTCTCCTTTGCTGTCAAACGAGGTCTATTGAGGCTTCTCGCTGCTTGTCGCTCTTTCTCACTTGTGGGTTCTCCCTCTGCATTTTTATCTCTATTGCTTGTTCAGCAGTCATACAAGCAAATGATCCATCTCCCTTCCTTCCTCTCGGGCGGCAGCCACATGAAATAGATTGCTGTTATTTCAACTTACTTTCTTGTAGCCCTTTTATGGAATCGAGCTGCCGACCACCATCATGGACTTACTTCCTGCTGCTCATTTTTGTCATTATCGTTGGCCAGTCTAACGCCTTCCTCATGAAAGCCCCGTTTGTAATATTGACAAGAGGAGGAAGCAGCAGCAGCACCCTCTGGTGGGGAGAGACGAATGACTTCACCTCGTCATCATAGTAACAATTCCTTGTAGTTGCTACAAGTATTGGGGGTACAGTACTGTAATGCAACCTGTCATCAATGGTGGGTCCTCTTCCCTGGGGAGCTCTATGATGTCCAACAGTCAGCGCTTAATTATGGTAGAAAATGTGTGGTCCTATTTGCAGTCAAAGGCTAGGCTGCTTTGATGGAAGATGTGGCCTGTCGCTTCTGTAGGTTTCAAAATGATCTTGTCTTCGAACCAGGAACTATCTACTGTACAGCATGGTCTGATGGGTTCAGAAAGGAATCGTTCGAGGCTTACTGAGTACCACAGCCGAATGTCATAGAAATCGGTCATGCACATAAGCGCCCATCAAGGGAGATTTCCCTTCACAGGCCTCGAGGAGTGGGTGGGCGATGGGAGAGGAAGCTTGTGAGGTGGAGTAGCCGTTGTTATGGATAAATAACACTCTTCGTCATCAAAGCGTCACCCCATTGGCTTGTCCAGTCAGCATCAAGGGATTCATCTTAGGGCAAGTGAACCTTTAGGCAATGTCGCATGTACATCTACAGAAAAGATAGACCAAAGCAAGAAGGTCGTCTTTGTAATAAGAACCTGGACAACTTTGAACAGATTGAATTTTTGAAGTCTAGAACTATTTGTGGTAGATTTTGGGAACAGTAGTACAACCTTTTCACTCGCACTTATTATTACGGACAAATAAAGGTACAACCAAGAATTACTGTACTGGCATTTTATGATGTGCCTCGTCTCCCCTATCCTTTGCTTCGATCTTTATGGAAAAAAAGTTATTGTTCGGAGTCCTGTTAGACCATCAATAAGTACAGCGTTCAATAAGCGTTTAGTAAACAGGAATCGCGTAGAATTTTACCCAATGTAGAAAGGACGCTTTGTACCCCCTGGAACACTTCGAATTCTCTTATCTATCTATGTAATAAATTTACAAAGAAGGAGGCAGCCTTGGATTGCCATTTGCCTGTTGTCTCTTTTAGGGCCAACATACAAAGACCTGTCCACCCCCTCCTTGCCCCCCCAGATCCTTGATAAAACAGGCAAGGAACCAGGAACGAAACATATCAACAGGAAAAAGCAAGAAACAGCAATCTTTCGCTGTAGGAGCTCGACTCTTTTCTCGAAAGTTCATGATGTTCCCGTCTGAAAGCTTCGCGGCGTTTTGTTTTCAAGATAAAAAGGGCCTACAGTAGGGGTTACATATGAGGAGTAGTGGCCCGTCCCACCCCAGCTAAAAATACAGTAACCAGTTCCTTTGAGAAAGTTGGCCTTTCGCGAACAGCGATGTCGTAGGAGGAGCAGACATTAGGTGCACAGCCTCTGACTTAATGCGAAATTCTCAGGATCCACCACACAATACCAAAGGCCGGCTGCCCCCCACCCACTGTCGGCCTTTCTCTCCTCCCATAGCTTATTATCATCAATGTTCATTTCCCAAAGCTTGATCCCTCCTGCTTATCAAAGGCTAGGCTCTTCTCCTCCTTCTGCCTCTGTTCCCCTTACCCCGTCGCGTCCTGTTATCGTCGCACCTCTTCTGTTCGCCCACGGCCACGTGCCCCATCCTTCCTTCATCTTCCTTTGATCTCCTCCCAAAGTCCCACGTTCCAGCCCACCTGACCGAGTTACGGTCAGGTCCACAGCCAGGGAGACAGACAGGCTGACAGGTCAACAACAACCAGCAGATCACACCTTTCTGAATCCATCGCTCCCACAGACACACAGAGGAAAACGGTGATGAGTGAGGAGGATGAACCCTTCAGAGGTGTGAACCAATTGCAGAGACCACAAGCAGTTCGTAGCAGGTAGGCAGCAGGGTCAGGAAGAGCATACACAAGGCGGGAAGCCCGCTGCTGCGCGTCGCCCTATTCTTTTCCCCCTCCCTGATCTTTGTGGCTGCCGGACAGCACGCTCAATCAGGCCTAGCTTATTGCCAACAACAGGGGCATCTCATCTGAGACAGAGGTTTTTATTAGTAAGGGTGGAGCAGCATCGACCGCTGGAGTGAGAAGGTTTAGCTCTTTGCTGGACGCGACATAAGATCGCGAGAGGAAGAGGTGCAGGCAGGAGGAGCTCATTAATTATGCTGATGAAGACGTCAAGCACCAATGACTTTGCTACAGAGCAAAGCTCCAGCTACTTGTCCATTGCTGCTAGGACCTCATCCATGCCTGCGACTACTTCTCCTGGCAATGCTTCGCCTGTACCCCCTCAGAGAGTCGCTTCCTGCCTGCATCGAGCCCTGAACGGGCAAACGCATCTAGCCGTACTGCTTCTGGACTCTGCAGGAAACATCGCCTACGCTAGTCCAAGCGCAAGTAAGCTCACTGGTTTTGAGGAAAAGGAGCTGCTGGGAAAAAATTTTTGGGAGGAGCTTGTGGACTCCGCAAAGATCAGGATGCCGGTAAAGAAAGAGTATGGTCTTTTCTCAGGATCGTCTTCTCTCTTGGAAACCGAAGGAGAAGGAGATGGTCTAAAAATAGAAGCGAAAGGGGTTAAGAAGAAGGAGGACAGCACGGAGTCCTCTGCCTTTGCCATAACCTGGCTTCGAAGGAAAACGCTAAACGGATCGCTGTTGCCGGCGATGCTAAGCAGCTCCACGTATAGCCTTCCGCAGGACGATCTGGCAGTTCAGGAGAAAGCTGACGAAGCAGAGAAGTGTAATAGAGGCTCTCTCGTCGCATTACTTCCTCTAGATTCTGGCTTTGGCTCTCTCTCCCTTGCAGAAGAGGCATTCCAAGCCATTCAGAACTCTCACGGAGTGCTAGAGATTGACATTGGTGGCCGCATTCTGTGGGCAAACAAGAACATAGCGGGTTGGCTGGAGTATGAACCTGAGGATCTTGTTGGGTTGCTACACTGCTCCCTTGTCCCAGAAATAGAGAGAAACTCTTGCTATGCAGAGCTATGGAATAATCTTAGAATGGGTAAGTTCCAGACTGGCGAGTTCATGAGGTTGACGAAGACAGGGAAAGAGGTGTGGGTGAAGGGCAGCTATAATCCCATCCGAGGCCCAAATGGAAACGTCGTGAAGGTTGTGAAGACGGCGCTGAATATTACACATGAAAAGGAGGCAGCGCTCAACATGGAGCAACGGATCAAGGCCATAGACAAGTCAAGCTCTGTCATTGAGTTTGACCTTGACGGCAACATCCTCACAGCCAATGAGAACTATCTACACCTTATCAAATACTCGCTTCCGGAGATCATAGGCAAGCATCACTCTATTTTCGTCGAACCTGGCTACGCCCAGAGTGAGGAGTACCATCAGTTCTGGCAAGACCTGAAACATGGGGCATTCAAGAGCGGAGAGTTTGAAAGGTTGGCAAAAAATGGAGAGAGAGTTTGGATTCATGGCAGCTATAATCCTATAACGGACCTTCAGGGACGGCCATACAAGGTAGTGAAGTTTGCCTATGATGTGACTGAAAGAAAGCGAGCAGACGCGGCTGTTTCCAAAGCGCGGTTTGAAGCTGAGATTGCAAAGCAATCTGCCTCTATGAGGTCTCAATTCTTGGCCAATATGAGCCATGAGATTCGAACTCCAATGAATGGAGTTCTGGGGATGTGCAATCTGCTGGCTAGCACAGCGACAGAGGAGCAGAGGAAGTACATCGAAGTCATGCAAACTTGCGGTAAGGCAAAGGGGCGAATAAACCTGCTAGGCCCGCCAGTCTCTATATGTCATCATGTTGTCCCTTCTTGGATGTATCACTCTCTATTACCACGGTGTGGCGAATGTCCCTTTTGTCGGTTACTTCTGCCCCTCTATAAAAAACGCGTACCGTCAAACGCTGACCCTACTATCCCAATCGTTTGCTTCGCTTTTATCTCACTTTCGTCGTCTGCAGGGGATGAGCTACTGAAGCTGATTGATGGGATTTTGGATTTATCGAAAGTCGACGCCGGGAAGATGGTACTAGAGCCTATTACCTTCAACCTTAAGGAGGCCATTGAAGATATCGTGATGCTCCTGCTGCCAAAGGCGATGGAGAAAGGAATATCCCTACGCTACGTAGACTCCGACTCTTCACTCCCATCCCAGGTGATCGCAGATGCTTCTCGGTTCAAGCAGATACTCACCAACTTAGTGGGCAACGCGGTAAAGTTCACAGAGAAGGGACGAGTAGCTATTTCGACTCGGACAACCAAGAGTGAAACCAACGGAAGACTCAAGGTGGAGGTGTTTGTGATGGACACAGGGATTGGAATCCCACCTGTGGTGAAGGACAGAATATTCTCCACTTTCATTCAAGCTGACCTCTCAACGACAAGGAAGTACGGAGGCAGCGGGTTGGGTTTGGCCATCTGCAAGTCTCTTTGCCAGCTGATGGGAGGTGATATCGCCGTCGATAGTGAAATGGGCCAAGGCTCCACGTTCACATTCTCCATTTTAGTGGACGAGGTGGTGAGCAACGGAAAAGCAATTTTGAAGCCCAAGGTTGGAGGCTCCAAGCTTTTTGACCCGGACCTGGGCAGGCGGCATCCGCTAAGGGTACTAGTAGCCGAGGACGATGCGGTTAACCAACTAGTAGCAAAATCCTTTTTAGAGCGCTTTGGCTATCGTATGGACCTTGCGACTAATGGGTTGGAGGTTTTGAAGAAGGTCACGGAGCAGGAGTACGATATTATCTTTATGGACTGCCACATGCCTGAATTGGATGGTTATGAAGCCACCAAGCGGCTGCGGAAGCTCTACGCCGGAGTTCCAGAACCTCCAAAGATTATAGCTATGACTGCGAGTGCTCTGCATGAGGATGTGAAGAGATGTTACGATAGCGGCATGGATGGCTTTGTAAGCAAGCCAGTGGATGTTAGAGAGCTCGCGGGTGTACTATCTACTTGCCCAAGGAGAAGGGAGTCCACGGCGGCTTACAAAAGCAACTCTGGGCGAGCACATGCTGAAGAACCTCAGGGTTCCAAGTCGCGGATAGAGAGCTCAGACCTCATGATCGAAGGAGGAAAGGGCAATTCTCCTATTCTAGACGAAGAAGCATTGCTCGCTCATGTGAATGGCCTGTACAAGGTTTTCGAAGAGGCTATTCAAGTTCTTATCGTCAAACTTCCCTCTTACAGGGAGCGTATTCGGCTTGCGATTGACAAGCAGAATGCGCAGGAGTTGCGTATTTCCTCACATGCCCTGAAAGGAGCACTGTCCCAATTTTTCGCGGAAGAAGCCCGAGAAGCAGCTGCAGAGATGGAAGAAGTAGCTGCAGGAGAGGCTTACTCTCCTTCTAGAGCTGAGTACTGCTTCCAGAGGCTTGAGCAAGCCATGGACCGTTTAAGGCCCGTCTTGGCAACGTGGCACACACGGTTAAGGGTTTTAGCAGAGGGCGAGGCGTGAGGTTGAGCGAAGGGCGCTGAGACACGTGACTAAGACAGGAAAGGAGGGAGGCGTGTCGTGGAGGTAGAGGATACCCGTCCCGCCTTAGGCCCGGGCGCAACAGTGGAAAAGGGCCAGTTTTGCTAGAGCCACGACTTTTTGTTAGATTCTTACCAGTAAAGAAGAGCGATCTAGATCGCATTGTGCGGACTCTTTTGCAGGCAGACACAAGGACGGCTACCATTCGTCTTGGCCTGTTTACTCCAATAAATCCACATGATATGCATTATGTTCAGGTACCGTTAGCAACAAGGAGCTCGGCTTCACCTAGTAGGGATGCCAAAAGTCGGGCCGGTACATTTCCCTATGTCATTCAAAGCGGAGTCGACCAAAAAGTCACTCCTTAGACTGGACAGCCATAAAGGAGGTGAGAGAGATGAAGCCAACAGCGCTTCGAGAAGTAATATTGAATCCTGGGTACAAGTCAGAGGACTGGTGACCTCAACGGACCAATTCAGGCGGCATTGGGAAGGTATTGGCTGTGATGACCAATTGACAATGCCATCTTTGAGTCTTTGGAGTGTCAGTCAAATTGTTGCCTGAGCTGCATCTCAGTCTCGCTCTTCCAGGTTCTGAAGTCACTTCCGATGCCCGCTTGACCTTTAACCCGCTGATTTTTCACTCGCTCTTTCGCGGTTTGGCGCTCCTTCGTCTTCCTATCCTCACTTTTGCTATCTGTTGACTGGGCTGCCAAAGAGCGGCCGGACGGTGATGAAAGAGGTGCAGCTTTCTTGGCTTCCATACCACCATTGACGAGCGCCACCTTTCTGGCCTTGGAGCCTGCGGAGTCGCCTGCTGGAGTCCACGCAGTTAGTGATCAGTGCTAGAAAAAGTGTTTGGTCTGTCCCCGTCACTGCCCTAGTCGTTCTCGACAGATACTCCTGTTCCACTTTGGTTCTTACTTCTTCGTAGCAGCTTACCTTCTGTCCCGTCAGAGAGCCGCTTCTTGGATGGCGTTACAGCCTGAGCCCCACTTTCAGTGGCATAAAACTCTACCAAAAGGGGCTTTTTAGGTAGAAAGTCTGGCTTTACGGTCTCATCCGCTAGCAACTCTGAGGCGGATGGAAGGAGAAGTCTCTTGCTCACAGCGAGCTGTTTTCCGTTAGGTCCACCATCGACGGCGCCTTCTTTACTTTCTCCGTGAGACCTTAAGCGCTCATCTTCGCTATGTTCACTCGTAGCTTCTTCCTCTTCTTCATCCTCGGAGTCTGAGGCACCATAGCTGGCAAGCAACTGCAGTGGATTGGCCATATTTCTCTCAGACTGTCACACCGTATGCCTTTGTCAAATTGAGATATGTCAGAAGTGGGTCGTCAACTCCTCTTATTGCCCCCGACCTGCGATTCGCAAGGTGTGGTCTCTTTCTAGCGTCGAATGTGCTGCTACAAATGTAGGGTTGTGATGCAAGACGAAGACCAAACGGACCAGGATGGCACCGGGAGGAGTTAGAGAGGGCCAAGCATGAGGAGAAGGAAAAGAGCCATACATATTTCTATGCAATGCCGACAGCAGAAGACTGCTGTCAGAGGAATCAAGAGCACAGGCGCTGGAAGGACCGGACCTCTTCAGAGCTTGATGAGTTGATGTTGACCTCTTGTCAAGATTGTGCAGTTAATCTTCGTCATATCGAAAGATGTCACATATCCCGTATACCACCCATTAAATGGCTTATTATTCCTAATGGTAACGTCCATATCAGGGAGGAGGAACGAAATCGTCCTGAAAAAGGATTCTTGAGCTTTGTTGAAGCTCCGTCTCCGATCATCTCCGCTCACCGTCGTCTGGCATAAGATTGAGAGAGACCTCAGACATGCTCCATCGCTGAGGACGTAGGTCAAGCCGGGCTCATAGAGAGAGTCTAGAGAACATCCAGCTCAACATAAACGTAGCTGTCTGCTAAGTATCTGCAAGTTTGTCGAAGATCCATTATTCTAAGGATGGCATCTAAGCTCGTGGTCGGGATGGTGGGCGGTGGTGTCGTAGGAGGAGGTCAGTAAGGCGTAACTCTTGCACTTTTTGCAGGAGCTGATCTCATCTTATCTATCCACTGCTTCTTGCAGGCGTTGTGGAGATGCTAGCCGCCAAGCGCGATCAGCTGCAGAAGCTTGGCGCTCATATTCGCATCAGCAAGGTACATGGTTGGGCCGGGTCAAGCTACTTCTACAAGTGTCCCCCCGGCCTCGCCACCTCCTCCTGGCAATTGAAGTTCGCTCTACATACGTCCTTCTAGCGGGATATGTTTTATCTCCTGGTCCCTGAACGCATCGTCACCGGTTGCTCTCTTTCTGTCTCCAGCTATGTGTGAGAGACATTAACAAGCAGAGAGACTTTGCGCTTGACAAGAACACCAAGCTGGTCAATGACTACAAAGGTATAGGCCTCCGTTATGACGATATCCTTTCCCTGCTCACGATGAGCACTACTCGTCATAACATAAAGACTAAAATTCTTATTATTCTACCCCTTCGGGTCTCTGCTGCCCCTGGCCTAATTCTTAGCCATCATCGATGACCCGGAGATCAACTGCGTGGTAGAGCTGATGGGAGGCGTCGGGGATGCCAAGTCCGTCGTCTTTGAGAGTATTAAGAGAGGAAAGCACGTAGTGACGGCAAACAAGGCACTGGTAGCTTCTTTCCTACCTGAGCTCATTGCCCTGCTGAAGGAACACCCCAATGTTAGATTTGGATATGAAGCTTCCGTGGCTGGAGGTAGCTTAACTCTGAGCTTTGCTTGTGTCTGCTTGTGTCTTTCGCCAATCAATCAATTATAAGCGTCTCCTTGGTTCTCGGCCCTGCCATAGTTCGTCCTCCTTCTGTTTGCGGTCCGTTCCTTCCTCGCTTAACCTTTCTCTGTAGAAAGTCTGCTTCCCACCCACAACTCCTTTCTAAGCCGCTGCCTGTTCCAGTGTGGAACGAAGACCTCTACTTACTTTCGTCGTGGCTCTTGTTCTGTCACCCACATCTCCCGTTTTAGGAATCCCTATCATTGACACTCTCAGAAGGTCCTTTCTTGGTGATGAGGTCACCCAGGTATCCACAGGGATCGTCACTTCCTTTGACGGCCGTTTGGCTCCCAATCACCACTTCGTCAACTCCTACAATCAACTTCTTATGCACGTAGCGCCTATCACGAACCTTAGACCTCACTCAGCCCTCTTCACTCTTCCTCTCGCTTATCTGCTTTCCCGCCTATCACGAGCCTTAGACCTCACTCAGCCTTCTTCACTCTTCCTCTCGCTTATCTGCTTTCCCTTTGTCTGGCCCGCTGCTTACTGGGGCAGGTGGCTGGCATAATGAACGGGACCACAAACTACATCCTTACAAAGATGGACAAGGAGCATGCGGACTATTCCAATGTACTAAAGGATGCTCAAAGACTAGGATTCGCTGAAGGTTGATCTGCACGTCATGTGACATGTCGTCATCTCTATTCTGGCTAGCCGAAGAGTCTCCACACTTGCTTGCTTCCCAAATCGATGTATCGTGCTGGGCCTTCCCTACATCTTGGCCTCTGATTGTCTTCTCTATTTGCCTTGACCCTCACCTGCAGCTGATCCCACTGCGGACGTGGAAGGGCATGACGTCCAAGCAAAGATTGCTCTGCTGACAAAGTTGGCATTTGGAGTCAATGTCCCCCTGGAATGCATTCCTACGATGGGCATTTCTAGGATCACGAGGTACCCTCTATTCCCTTAAACTGATCGGCTCTCCTTTTAGTTGTGGTATGGCGACTTGGGGTTCAAGGAACATGTCATCTTTCGCCCACGTCTATTGCTGGTCCAACGCTTCCTATACGATGGGCACTTGACACCTACTAAGCTGGCTTTTTGGTTCAAAGCATTGACTTCGAGTACGCCAAGATGCTTCAAAGTACCATCAAGCTGCTGGGCGTGAGCAAGAAGATAGCCGAGAAGAAGATTGCTGTCTACGTCTCACCCATGCTAGTTCCCCTCTCGAACGATATTGCTGGGATCGGTGGAGCAGAGAATGTCGTCAATGTAGAGTCTAAGGTAAGTAGGGTCTCATTTCTTCTTCATTACTCCGACCTATTCCCTCATTACGGAGGTCCTTTCGGCTCCGTTGTACTCTGTACTCTTCCAAGTGTTCTGCACTAATAGTCTTGCATTTGCTTATAGAACCTGAAATCTAGCTCCTTTGTCGGCTTTGGTGCTGGAAGGTTTCCAACCGCCAACTCGGTTGTTAGTGACATCATCCACATCGCTCTTGGCAGTGCAGCGGCCAACCCCTTTCCGCTAGAAGAGCAGGTGAGGAAAATAACGAAGAGGAAGGACGCCCAATGGACGGAGATCGATCTATTGTTGCAGACTTTTCTCTTTCTCCTGTCTAACGGCTGCTCTCCTTCTTTCAGATGCAACTTCAGGATGACTATGAGGCCCGCTTCTATCTCAGGATGAACATCAAGGATCAGGTAAGACAAGACGCTTGATCAACATAAGCATCCCCTCTGGTTGGCCTTATCGAAAGTTGCCATGCATATTTTGGTGTCGACACCCCGAGGCCCTTGCTGACAGTTGGTCTCCTCGCTCCTGCCTTGCAGCTTGGTATTATCAAACGTGTGGGAGAGATCGCTGAGAACCACAAGGTTTCCATCAACGCAGTGCTCCAGAACCATATCCAAGACCGCTCTGATGTCAACTTCGTAGTAGAGACAGAAAAGACCACTCTCTCTAATGTGAGGGACATGGCGCGGACCATCTCCAAGGAGCCATGGTCGAAGAGTGACCCTCTAGTAATGCCCTTCCTTTCCTAATAAGTCAACATGCTGGCTCTCTCTGGGTCTTCACCCCCTAAACGTGTGTGCCTTAGTTCTTCACCCTCCGCCTTCAATTTTTCTTTGGATGAACTCTCAAGGCGTCGGATGACAGACTGCGATCAGCAAGACAGAAAGGCTAGCCCTCCTAGCCATCTATCCTAACAGCTCTCTGGTTACTCTCCTCATGGGTTGTTCAGAAAGCCATCTGCTTCATTCTGGAGCCGGCGGAGTTCGTTCTAGATGAGACAGCTTGTCACTGACCCAGAACTTCAAAGTGGGATATAAGACTGATGAAACGGACGTACCATTTTGTCATCTCTCGTAGGGAAACGCTCACAAAGCTTCTGAAGGGCTCTGGGGCTAAGCCTTGGAATGCGAGACGTCACTGTAGAAGGGTTCCTAGCACTCATGCTTAGCCTGAGAGCTTTGGCAACACTAAGCAGTGATCCGGGACTGTTGCTTCCAGATCGAGAAAGAAGACCTGTGGCTGCCGAGAAGTCGAGAATTGGCTGCACTTCCCCGAGAGCTATTAGAGGGGCGGCCTTGTCAATGGTGTTCCCAGCTCCATCTCTTTCACTCTTGATGCTATCCTTACTCTCTAATCTTTTTCGACCCTCCGTTTTTCTTGATGGTGGAGATGACCTCTGTTTTCTTTTGATGTTTGAGTCGGTCCTCGACGGGACTTTGGACCAGTCAAGCTTCTGAAATTGGATAGCGTAGGGTTTGCGCTTCAAATAAGAGAAGGATGGTGTCTGACGTCCAACAAAAGCATACGGTACGTCAGCGCCTTAGTCAAAAGCACCACATTCGAAGAAAGAAGGGCATAAGAGGACCAGGTTTGCTAAACGGGAAGGCGGATGCTTGCTATCCTGCTAGGGTCATGTACCTCTGGACTCTGAGACCTCTCCTTAATGTACTCTGCCTCGCCTGTACTATATTCCCTATCCTCCTTATCGCAATCCGTCGAGATAACTCTCTGCGGTCGCGTAAGAGCCAATAGAGGGGTGGAAGTCAGCCTTGCGTCCTCAGAGAGAAAATGCGTCCATATGAAGTCCAACAAATGTGGCAGCAAAAAAATGAAATATGATAACTCAGTTGGATGCTGGCCGACCTGTGTGCAACCCTTTTCTGGCTGCTTTGGCACGTTCTTAACTGCCTTCTCTTTGAAGCGTGTGTTGTGACTCTTTCCAGTTGGCTGGTGAGACGCTGAGCCATGCTGCGGTGGCAAGTGCAGCTTAGGGATCCCTTTGCTGCCCTCCTTAAGACTCACAGCGGCACGCAACTGACCCCTCACGAAGTCCTTCGGAACCCTCTTTTGGAGGGGAAACCAGCGCCCTGAACCCTCAGAAAGGCCCAGGTCCTGCATTTGATTAATCAAAGGAAGTACACCGACAACAAACACTCTAACGCATACTGACCATGAGAGAGAGAGGGATCAGAATGCTTCCGAGAAAGCCATCGCCGTTCACGTTTGTGTTTTCTGAAAGCCAGAGTTCCAGCTCCCATTCTGATAGATCCCCTATCCCCTCCCCGACGGATGGGAACTCTAACACCACTGCGGGGGCCGATTCTTAGAACAGTCAGAAAGGGAATGAATCTTACACACTCACCTTCGTCCTTTAAAGTCCAGGAAGGATCTGGGGAACGGCTGGCGGGAGTCACATGACAAGAAGCAAGAATAGCCGATCCCTGTTCAAAATGGGTTCAGAAAAATGTCATTTAGCCAATGGCACGACAGCGGGAGGGGCAAGTTCTCACCCTCTTTAGGTTTAGATCAAGGTAAACTTCGATGTCTCTGTACTGTGTGAAGTCAGGACCATACGAAGGCAAATCTCGCACCTCGAAGGGCCTCACCTGCAATTGCCATGAGAAATAAGAGGCAAATGCCAAGAACTGAGATTAGAGGAACAAGAAAGGCAACCTATCAGCAGTCACAGGCCCTAACGCTAACAGATGGAGATGTTACCCAAGCGGCAAGGCAAACGCCCACTTTGAGCAGTCTGGTCCTCATGGGGCGAGGGACGAGAAATGAAGGTCACTTACGTGGACTCCTTCCCAAAACGCCTTCTGTTTAGAGCTGGAAGGTGATACACTTTTGGCCGAAGATCCAAGTCCGACTTCATTAGACAACCTCTAGAGTGACGCTACTTAGCTAAATTCTGTAGGCGAAAAGTTAGGTCTAATAAGAGAAGCACCTGCTCAGTGTCCTGGCTAACCGAAACTTGGGAACCCCGATGATAGCTGACTGGCGGTTGATGGTCTATCTGGCTGTGGGTCTGACTTCTGTGGGCTACATGCAGCTGGAAATAGAGCAGTAGAGTCAGATCACTGCTCGAACCAAGACGGCAAACTAGGTATCACACATTGGCTTGCCGGTATCTCTCTAAGGATTCTCTTAGAGCTGTTAGATGGCCCTTGGCACCTCGGCGCGTGACAAGGTCTATTATGGCCCCCTTAGAGCTTTTCAGGTTATCGGCGAGGCGTAGAAGAAACGCGTCACTCTCAGCAGTAGTGCTATAGATACCCAATTTGAAGAGAGGGGACTGCTATTCTTAGCATCCGGTTCACCGCAATAGGATAGGTAGGCTTTGTTACCTTGCTGAAGCCTGTCTGCCTTGGACCTCCTTCATGACATCTTGCGTCTGTAGGCAGTCATTCTTAAGATCCCGAACTTGGCTAGAACCCCATCGACAACGCACTCTATAGCCCTGAACCAGAGAGAAGTGAGCTTTAGAATCTTGATCAGGCCTAATTGGGGCTAAATCTACCTCAATGACCGCCATTAGGACTTGTCTTTGCCCTTCGTTAAGCGCCAACCAGCCTGAGAGGCTTCTGCCTCTTTCTCTGTCAAAAGAGTTGTCTCCTGTTTCAGCATCGCTAGGGGCATCAGCTCCATTACAGGTTAGCGGCACACTTTGCGTGGCCCCCACAGCTCGAACCTCTGGTGACCATGCATGCTGTGTCAGGGGTTTCGGCGACATGTCCGAACGGCTATTGTCACTTTGTTGCCCACTTTGACAGTCATCTATTGACCATCTTTTAGGGCTCTCTGAAGCCAGAGGGGGCATATCTAGCTTAGCAGAGCCCTCAGCCTCCACCGAGGAATGAACCTGTTTCTCCAGCCTAGAGGTGAACGATCCGACCCCCAACATCGAGGATTCCGGCGTAGGGGCCGCTTCAGGTTTGCTTCCCGCCACCTCAATGTCAGTATTGACTTTGACCCATTGTTGAGGCGATAATAGCTCAAATTCATCTCTTTCAGGAAACGTATGGCCATTCAAAGGAAGGGGTAAACCGTGGGGGAGGCTGTCGTCTGCCCTTATAGAGGCAACGGATTCGTAGGTCCTCTTCGGTTCACCCTGAAAGCTCTCGTCAGAGGCACTCAATGACGAGAAAGCAAGGGGCTCACTGTCTGGATGACTTTCAGATGCAGCACTGCGCTGAAGATACGCAGCGAGAGTCCAAGTGGGTCTGGGAGTACTAAGAGTGGCCCTATGAGTATCCTCATCCTGAGCAAGACTGAAGTCAATCTTCGCCGATTGCCCTATAGGCGACTCTAAGGCCCCACGGGTCAGGTTCCTGTCAGTAGAACCACTGCGTTGAAGAAACGAGGCTAGGCTCCAAGAGCCCGCAGGCGGCTGCCAAGTAGTAGTCTTATCAGTAGGCGATGGGTGCGTCTTTGCTCCATAAGTAGCTAGTGTATCGCATGTCCCAGATAGTACAAATGCCTTGTCCGCTGTGGAGATGTTCGATGAATCTTTTACGGCTTCCGCAAGCACTTTAGCAGAAGGAGAATCGTAAGCCGCCAGAGACTCACGTGACTGCACTTCTTCGGCGGCTTTAGAAGCTTTGCTCACCTCGCAAGTATCGTGGATGGCGAAGGAACGTCCTCCATAAAATGTCCCACCAGCAGATTCTCGCGAAGCAATGACCTTGTCGTGCTTGGCACTTTCCAGTTCTTGTTGCTGAACGAAATCTTCGTAGGAAAGTGGCAAAGGTCTATGGGCAGAAAGAGAGAACCAGACGCTCTCTTCTCCAAAACCTAATCCTGATGACAAGTGCAACGCTCTTTCCCTACTGGGTCTACTTGTAAGTGCACCACTACTACTATCTTGCAGTTTTCTACGATTCTGGAAGAGCTTGAGCGCCAAGGGATCAACTTTTGCCATGTTAAGTCTGAAGCACTTGTCAAGTCGAAAGCACTCTATTTCACGCTCCAAGCGAAGCCCATCAGCCTCAGCAGGAGAGAGACAACTTCCAAACTGTCCATGACCTCACTTTCGTCGACAACCCAGCAGAAAAGAGACAGCTTCCAGTCTGTCATGGCCTCACTTACTTCGGCAAAGGCTAGCTTGAGCCTGTGAGGCGGCAACTTCCTGCTTCAGATGATCCAGAGGTCAATAGCGGTCATCCTCGGCCGTCCGAGGAGCAGCTGCAGCGCTCTATAGTGCTCAGAGCTTCTGAAGTTAGGGTAGGTGACCTTTGATTTGGCGGGAAGGCCGAGAATCCCCCTTCTCACGAAGTTCAAGGTTAACCTTTAGTTATAGCGATAGAGTGGAAACCCCCCTTCTTCGAATGGCAATGCAAATTTTTCTGTGGTCTCTGAATTTGATCAGAACTCGTACTTAACGTGTTCTGCTCTGTGCCGTCACCATCGGTTCCTCATACTGTCCTTATCGCTGTCAGGAGCCTTCGTACAGGGAGAAGACGGCACTGCAGACCCATGCGGAGTCCCTGGAAGAGCTCGGAATAGTCTCAGATGCGTGGTCCATGACAGGTTACGCCAGGAAGAATGAGGCCAACCTTGCCCAGGGTTATGACTTGGGAGTCATTCTCTTCAAGGGCGCCACCACGAGCTTGTATGCTGCGGCAGCTATGAATCCATGGCGTCTTTAACTGTTCAGCGTGCCTCTAAGAGCTCAACTAGGCCTTTACACCGGGAGGAGGATGGCCTGAAGGAGGATTCTTTGCTAGACTTAGATGCTGCTTGCTCATTCAACGACTCTTGCATCGGTGGTGTCTATCATATCCCCCGCGAGGTGCTGGAAGACGGAGTCCCGGTGTTAGACTCACCATCTCCAGCCGGTAAGGTGGTCCGGAGACTAAAGAGTCCGACTGTTTTCGTTGCCAAGAATCGTCAAACGGACTCTCCGCAAGGCTCTGCTCTGGAAGGTGGAGCGACTAGCTCTTTCATCCAACTGGTGGACAATACTTGGATTTGTGAGCGAGACGCCACTGGCAAAGTAATGGTCCGGCAAGGGGAGTACCCTGATAGCCTTTATGGTACCAGTTCTGCCAAAGATGTGCCACAAGAAGCGTCAGACAGCCAAAGGCAATACAAGGGTGTCAAGACTTGGCGAAGCCCGGGGAGCTATCTCCAGGTTACTCCATTTGACTCCTTGTCAAGTCCTTTGGCGACCAAAGACCAAAAACAGCTTCGTCGCAGCAATCCACAAAAGGAAGTAGCAAGTCCGTCGCCAATTGTAGCGCGTCAGCGGCAGGGTGGCGCATGCTCGCTCACGGCCTTCAGTGCGAACAAGAAACAGTCTGCGTCTACCACCTCTGACGCTTTCGGACTCTCCTTAGCCTCTCCTATGCCAGGGGATAGTATAAGTTGCATAGTAAGCAAAAGGAGAAAGCTATCCAGTGCGGGTTATGCAGGGAGTGCGTTGCACTGGGTACGTCGAAGTCAGCTTCTGTCGCCCTCTAAAGTTCGTCAAATTGCCACTTACAGACGTGTTTCTCCTTTCTCACCTTTTGCAGTCGGCAAGTCCGCTTAGTACGAGATCTCCCGGGACGAAGCAGGATAACAATAGAGTAGGCTGCACCCCCAGCAAAGGAACAACGATAAAGGCGTGGAAGGACTACGATGCCGCTTCATCAAGAAGGGAGGAGCATGGCGAAGCCAAGAAGACCGCTGACAGTATCCAGAACCCAGTGAAAGGCACAAACATATTCCTGACTCCTGAAGGACAGAGAAGCAGAACTCTTACCTCAAAGGAGCCCACCCTAAGCTCAACGCCTCACAACTATCCTGAAAGTCGAGAGAGAAGAGAAGATGAAGTAGGGGCGATGGTAGCTGAAGGTGCAGAGAATGAGCACGCCCCTCTATGCACAAATGGAGGAACGTTAAGCATCAGTAGTCAAAGTGAGAAAGTAATTCTGGCACAAGGGAAATCGTCAATACTGTCATCCCCTTTGATAGCGGAACAGGTGAAGCAACGGGTGGTAACCGCAACTCCTCGAGGACTGCAGTCAAGTGTGAGAGATGGCACACCCACGAACGTTCTTGTGCCGGCAGAGCTGGGGACACCGACGACCATCGGCACGCGAGAGGTACAGAAGCCTGTAAGTTTGTCAAATGCACTGTGCTGCCTATCTGGGCGAATGTTCTCGTACTGAAATATATTGCTTAGAACCTGGTAGGAGAAGATGGAAAGAAAGTACCAGCAAGAGAAAAGGGCGAGCAGTATCATGGTCTGCTACTAACTCCTCCGCTAGAAGATGCTGGGGATAGCATTCAGAGCCCTATGGTGAACCAGACACGGTCGGCAGCTCTTCGCCGTCGGTCATCTGTAAGGTGTGAGCTGCCTCCTGACGGCGCAACCATAATTGAAGGAGAGGAAGAGCTCTCTAAGATCCGTAGCGCAAGGGCCACAGCGGGAGAAAGAATGGTCAACGTGTTAATCAACGGCGCCCAAGCGACCCGCACTTTTTATGCCGACGGCACCCCTCAGACCTGTTCCAGGCGAAGCCAGCAGACTTCTCCCGCAGTCTTATCCGTGGGCCCCCTTGCGGAAAAGCTTCAGAGTCAAGGTAACAAGGCCTTAAACAAGAAAGGGCAAAGTATGAAAGAAGGAAATTCAGGCACTGGCTTTACAGAGTTAGCAGAACACCAAAGCCACCTTGCTCCTATCAAAAAAAATCTCAATCTCAATCTAAGCACGGTAGAGGAGCATCTCTCTGTGGCTTCCCTAGCTAAAACCAAGATGCTCCAGGACGGAATGACGGTCCGCGGGCGATGTTCAGTATGTTATCTTGAAGCTTCCCACCGTATAGAAGTCCAAGAGATCGGCAATGGGTACACTTACCCGGCTCTGGCAGGAGACGACACACAGCACGATAAACCAAGCGTGTTGCTATGTGCAGTTTGTCAAGTCCCCACACACATATATTGTCTCCCCCTCGATCTCTTAGAAAACAGACATTGGGCAGAAACCGATGTGATCACAGACAAGAGGAAGAAGCTACGCGCCTTGGTCTGGACATGTTTTTCCTGCCAGAATGAATCGGCCTCGTCTAGGGCTTCGTCAAGGTAAGTGGCGAGCTAGAGGCATCCTGCTATAGAACTGTTGTGCGTTAGCATTTTATTGCGTCGTCCCTCCGGCCTCGAAGAACGCCACTGCCACCTCCTTTCCTTATCTTGCAAGGTTCTGAACATTGTGTCCATTCCAGAGCATGCCTTCTTTGTCCAGTTGAGGACGACAAGCCCTGCTGGTTGCCCACGAATAGCGGTCATTGGGTGCATTTTCTTTGTGCTCATCTGGCTGGGCTTGGAATAGAACCAACCGGAGAAGTGCAAGGTATCAGTACTACAGTCGATGCGAGATAGGCCAAGTTGTTGGCATGGTCAAAGAACCAGGCAACCATAAGAGATAGAGCTCGAGTCAATGCATGCAGAAGGCGATAGAGGGAACACCTATCTTACATAGGATGAGAGAAAGTATGAATAGGAGCCAAATTTGAGTCTAACGTAGAGCTTGGCGCTAGTCTCAACCTCGCAAGCGGACCAATGGGCCAAGCGCTTCAAACAAGATGCTTGTGAAGTTTGTGGAGCAGGAGAAACGTATCTGGTTAAGTGTGAGGAAGAGGAATGTACTACTCGCTTCCACCCGCTGTGCGCTCTGGAAGTGGGAAACGACTTTTCCCGACGGACATGCCTAGATGATAGGGTCCCCAGCCACTTCTTTTGCGGGTCAGTAAACCTATTACTTGGTGTCTCGGTGGTACAACCTCCAGTGCAAACAAGCATAACCACGACGACTACTAACTGTACCTTGGCCATTAGGAGGTGCTCCAAGAAGCGCGCAGATGAGGATGCTGCTGCTGATCGCTGCGGGGTCTGCAAGCGAGGAACCGCCAGGAGTCCATCAGTGAGCTGCGAGCTATGTCAGCAATGCTTCCATCCGGTAAGACCGGCTAAAAAGTTCTCTTCTGCTCAACCCCACACACTTTTTCCCTTACCAAGCGCTTCTCAGAGATGCCTTCCCCGAAGCTCGTATGTTCCGCAAGAGGATGAGAAATGGTTCTGCGAGCATTGCCTAAAAGCAGGCCTGGACGAGGCGCTCATAGCACCAGCCACCATTAGAAAGAATGGAAAGTTGGTGCGTAGCTATAGACGGTTGTCCCTCCATTGAATCCCTCTTTGACATTGCCCGCCCAGTTCGCTTTAGGACTGGGGCTTCATGAGACCGATAGCATAAGTTCTTGAAGTAGTAGCGCTCATGTTTCTTGGGTGTGCTTCCTTCGGGTCGGACTATCTGTGCTATGCTGATCTTTCTCCTATCCCGCAGGTTAAGGTGTATCGCAAACTGAATGAACACAATATTTTTGCGATGGAGAGGCCCTGCTTTATGACTGGAGGCACTCTTAGCACCAGCACCACGAGCGACAGTCTCCTATTTCGGCAAGCCAGACGTAGGAAAACAACTCCTTCTAAGCAAAGTGTCAAAGCTAAGACCACTGAGAGTGAAGCCGAAAGTGAAGCCGATGTGGACCTGAGGAAAGAGGACTCTCGCTTAAGCCGTCTCCGCCATCCGAGAGTCCTGGAGCTTCTAGCTGGAGACGAGAAAAAGCATCAGCTGCAGAGGGCACAGCTACTCTACCACTATCAGCTGGTATGTAGAAGAATGCCTCCTACTGTTATGCGCCTTCTGACGCGTTGCCCTCGTCGTCACAGGACATGTCTAGATGGCGCGAGCGGTTACTCTCAGGCTTCTCTTTGCTGCTCGTTGGCATTGGCTCAAAGAAGGGGCTTACAAAGGTAAGAGTTGTGTGCAGGGGCGTGGTAGAATCCATAAATCGACACTCACTCCTTTTATGGCCTCCTGTGTTCTAGATATTCTTTGATGAGGTGCTAGCTGCCGATGCTGGTGACCAGCTCATTGTTCACGGGCATAATGCCGCTACTACTATTGAAGGCCTGCTATCTTATATCACGATTGAGTTCTTGCTGATTCGAAAGCAGTTTGCGAGCCCAAAGGATCAGGTCTCTCCAGCTTTCAAACTCCACTTACTCATAAATAACCGCTACACCTCTACGCTCGACCTCGTCATTGATCTTCTGCCTCTCTTTAATGGCGAGACAATCCGTCCGTCATTTGCTTCCCAGCTCACATCTATGCCAAATCATTGACCCTCTATAGAGCCGGTATATCGCATCGCAGTATAGCAACAGCAAGAACAGGCGTCTTTTTCTTCTTATTTATAACATCGAGGCTCCAGCATTACGGGAGCACCAGGAAGTGCTTAGGTGAGTTCATTGCCTACATATCAAAAGCTACCTTGATTGTTTCTCTGTATCTAACTTCCTAGCGTGACTTCAGCGTATTAGCGGCGGCCGATCGCATCCACCTTGTATCTACTGTCGATCACGTCAATACGGTTCTTCTCTGGGACAAGAGGCTAGTTAGCCTCTTCAACTGGGTACGTCAAAGTGACTATGGCTCTGCTTTAAATTGGCCTTTAGTATAAGCTCTTCACACCAATGAACCGACCTCTAAGTTATCGCAAGTGTTCCTTGCGAGTCGCCTCTCTCTCATTCTCTGCAGGATGCCCACTAGTGCCTCTGCCATCTATCGTGCTCTCGCTTCCCATAGTAATCTGCTGCTTGTGCGCCAAACCCTGGTAATTTTAACGATAGGCCGAAATTGAGGTTCATACCTTTTCGCCCTACCTCGATGGCGAAGTGACCTACGAGCTACCAGTCTCTGAGAGCCGTGGTCAGGTGACTGCCCGTGGGCTGAGTTTCATTCTCAGGTCATTGACACCCAGGCATCGAGAGATTCTATTTATTTTGGCCAAGCAGCAGCTCAGCAGTTCGTCCGGGACAGGTAGGTGGCTTGGAGCATCAAGACTGTGCTTATGTGACAGATTACCCTTTTCCTTATGGTCATTAATTTTCAAAGCTTTTGTCAGCGATCTCATTTCCCTTGTTGCTAAGTCCTAAAATTCTCATCCAGGGAAGCAGGTTTGCAACCAGCTATTAGTTGTTATCCCCTTTCTTCTATAAGCTATTGTCTGGTCATGCTTATCATCCCTCCCCTTAGGCATGGAATTCTGCGAGCTGCTGCAGCACTGTCAAGAAAATTTTATTGTACAGAATGATAGAGCACTCAGGACACATCTTGTTGAGCTTAAGGTTAGAGCATTCGTAGTGTCCTGCACAATATGAGCTAAATTGTTTGTCGTGCTCTTTCGATAGGATCATCGACTAATCTCGGTGAAGCGCAGCAGAGATGGCTCTATGCAGGAAGTGCTTCATATGCCACTCTCCGCAGACACTCTTCGTCGGGAAATTGTAGACAAGCTTCGAGAAGAGTTTGCCTAGCCATATGAAGGCCTAACCATAAAGCCTTCCGTGGCCCCTCCCCCTCTCTTTCATGCTCCTCTTCCCTTCTTGTATAACCCTTTCCCCGGCCCGGTTCTTCATTATACACGGACCTGCATAGCAAAACTTTTTGGCGGTATCTATGTCCAGAAAATGACATCCTTTGGCCCCAGTGGAATGTATCAAGCTTCCTGAGAACTCTTTACCCAATAAATATGAAGATCAGCCCAAATCGCCGCCTTATCTTCCGTGGATTAGCCGTCATCAGCAGTCAGGATCCTAGCCTCTGCCGCTTCCCGTTTGATCCAATCACTTGATTTGTGTCACTGTCAGGTGCTGAGCTTATGGGGTCTTGTCCCCTCAGAGCCACTGGAACTTCCTGGCCTTCACTGTCAGTTCTACCTGACTGGGCTCTCGCTTTCTTCTGATGCCTTTTCCCCTGGTTGTGCGTTTCTAGGTCCCGGCTACTTGAGAGCGACACTTGACAGATATCGCAACGGAGCTTCTGAAGGTTGGAGGTTTGCTCAGCGGAAGGCAAGCTGGCAAATCGAAGCCCAATGATGAGGGGCGAGAAGTGTAAGCAGTTGACGCAAAAGAGGAGAGAAAGAGATGTGAACAGACGTTCGTAAGTGAAGGCTACGGCTGAGGCACCATTCTGACAAACCTAGTCTCTCTTAGTCTACGGACATCTCGCCGGTCAGCGTAATAATCGCCCACGCCCCAGTAGCGGTACAGGTCCTCTTCATTCTCCTTCTAAAGATGCCATTCATCAGCACGTGGATATTAGATAGAGAGGAACTTCCACCTTAGAAATAGAAGAACCAGTACATGACGAAGGGAGAGGGCGTTAACGAGCTCGTTGAGTAGAGACTCACGAAGGAAACCTTCAGCCTCGCAGGAAGGATGGCAATCAGATTAAAAGAGAGCCGAGAAGGGTATGCCTAAGAGCAATTCGGTACCTTGATCTTAGAGAGAAGACCTATCTCTGTGCCTGCGGAGGGAAGGGTCGTCTCCGACAGCATTCTCATGACATTGTACTTCACATTAATGAAGTGGTTGCCATAGTCCGCGCAGATCTTTAAATAGTCAGCAACCGCTTCTCTGAAAGGTGGAGCAGGAAATTCCTCATTCAAGTCCTCCAGAGCAATACTTTGATCTTTGCCAACCCGCCGCCTTCTTTCCTCCTTCCATTGCCGAAGTGAACAAAAGACTTTTGGGTTTCGAAGTGCTCCACGTGCCAACATTACACTTTTAACGTTGGATCTTCTTAGCACGTCTTCGTAGTCAGAGACAGAAAATATGTCTCCGTTGGCAATGATCGGAACATTTACAGCGCTTGAGTATATAAGGTTACGGCGGCAAGCACAGTTGAGCGCAAAGGGACAAAAAACATCAGAGGATATCCGGCAGTGACGCGCTAAAAACATTAAAGAGCCCTTTCACATGAAGTCTACTTGTAAACGAAGAATGCCGACTGAACTGGCCAGGTGAGGCCAAAATTATTACCAAAGACGCCAGGACATACACACCTGACGATTCCTTGCATTCGTTCCCAATGAGCATGGACATCGGCACGCTCATGCGTCTCTCTAAAACACAGAGGTTAGCTTTTCTTAAATGCTGAACTAAATCGATCGAAGCTTACCTCATATGAACACTGATAGCTTGGGCTCCGGCTTGCTCCAGAGCTCGTACAAGATCAACCTGGGAGGTTGGAGCCAAGCGGTACGTCAGAAGCTCAGAAAGAGAAATGAAGGATTGCACATGCCAAGATGAACATGGCAGCCAATCGAACAGGTCCAGAAAACAATGACACGGCGAGGACAAACGGATAGCACATACACATAGCAAATGCCACACATGAGGCATGCTAGCAGATAGACCGAGGATAGACAAGAAAAACTTGGACTGCTTTCCAATGCACATTGGCGATTGCTGACCGTCTGATGCTCAGAATCTAGAAGCCTGATTTTAGCAGAGACTCCAATAGAGAGGTTCCTGCGCCAGGTTTTGATGATCTGTCTTGCAGTTAACGGACAAGAGAGCGGTAGAGCAAATTGGGAGAAGAGGTCAGTTCTCCTTCTAGGTACAACTCTGTTTCCTCTTTTACTTTTCGTTTGTCAGTGAGAGACACCCTCCACTCCTACCACCATCTCATATGTATATGTTCCTGAAAGCCTTCCTACCTCACAAGCCCTTTGCGGACTTCGGAGTAAGGCCGCACCCATTCCTCCCGAGACTGAGAAGTGCTTAGGACAGCCCATATTGAGGTCCACACCCGCCACATCTCGGGACCTAGGTAGCGATCGACACATGGTAGACCAAGACCGACAGGTATGTGAGAACCAAGAAGCTGTCTTCCGCACGACATCAACGTCAGGGGAACATGACTACTTACACTGTCTCTGCGGCTTTTATGGCAGTCACAGCGTCCGCTGACCCAATTTGGAAGATAACTCTTTCCCTCTCTTCTGCTGTAGTACTGAAGGCCAGAGTTCCATCGTCTGTCCAAAAGTCGACCGTCCCAAGAGAGTCTATACAGTGGGGGGAAGAGAGCCATTGTTGAGGACAACAACAGGGATGCTTTAGAGTTTCAGGTCAATGGATATGAATAGAGATGATAGCTGAGGATCCTGCACGGGCGGTGAGACCATAAAGTGACAGTTGAGGGAGTGCCGGATAGCAATTCAGACCTCATGAGGCCGCCAGCGTCGCAAAGAGGGGGCTCAATCAACGAGCAGAAAAGGACTAGGAGGAGACTGAATCATTTTTCTTCCAGAATGGGCATTAGCTGACTGTTATTCCGTGACTTAGGAGCCCAGTAGTCCTCTCCGACGTACCATTGGCCGTCCGAGTCACACGTAGCATTTTCTTGTCGATGACTTCTTCTGTCCATACGGTGTCCGCCCCAGACCGTAGAGCCAGCAGCCTTAGAGGGAGTGTGCCCTTCAATGAACGCCGCAGCGGCAGGGTACAAAGAATTATAGCTTAGAAGCATTTTGGATAAAAAAACTGTGCTAGGTTGAATCAGAGACCCGTGGCTGGAAGTAAGTTGATCCGTCAGCGATGAGAGGTCGTAGAACTTCACCAAACTCTCAGCAATCCTTGCTGTCTCTACCTACTCTTCTTACCGCGCGGACCATGGGCGCCAGACATATTGCATCCTCATAGAGCCCTTCCGCTCTCCTAGCGTGAACTACCATCGTCTGATTAACGGGTAGTGAAGGCCGATATGCTCAGACGGAGTGAGGGTGCCAACTAAACGCTGATAATGCTGGCCGGAAGAAGCACTAGCCAGCAACTATTGCTGATATGATAGGATGGTGTCCGCTGAGGACAGCGCCGCCGTTATCAGTAGGGCTACTAGGGCTACTCTACCACGGAAGCCTGGCCCTTATGCGCAGCTCTTCTTATCTTCGCCGCCGCTCGTGCTCATCCAGCGGAGGGCTAAGCCCAGGCGGTCCCGAGGTCCAGAAGAGCGCGGTGAGGATGACGATTGGTGAAGCGATTCTGATGACCATCCTCCTCTCCCGTGCTTTCTCACTCGCAGCCTGTGCGTACCCGTAGTATCCATATGTTTGCTGATGGAACCCTCTGCATATATACACCTCTACAATTTTTCCGTTTGTTTACTAACCGTTTGCGGCTTCTCGCGTCATCGCCTACTGTACATCCCCCTCTCTCCTCAGCACTTCATCAGTGGTCTTTTCTACGCATTGCAGTGCCAGGAGCACAACGAAGATCTAATCTTTGGCGGTACAGGAGGAGAACTAATGATAAGCTGAACTGCCGCAAAGGTGGGAACCCAAGAGGAGCTGTGAGTCGCTTCTCGCAAGAAAGTGTGCAAGAGGGCTCTTGGGTTATTTTGTAAGAATAGCTCGCTGATGCCCCATGACGACCCTACCTTTGCTCTCCATCTCAGTTCAAGGTGTTGCATGACCATGTCAATCACGTTCTCCTTCGACCAGGATGAAGCCTGAGCCTTTCCATCGGCCTTTCCCCTATCTTTAGTGCCGTACCTTCTACAGCCTACTGCTGGACGGAACGATGGCAGACGGTGAAGCAAAAGGTAGAGTCTGCAACCGTCAATTGCCAAACTCTACGACTGCATCAATCTCCACAGCAACGCCACGAGGAAGGGCGCTAACTCCTAGTGCGCAACGCGCATGGCTACCAACCTCCGGACCAAAGACTTTAAGCATTAAATCCGATGCGCCATCTATCACCTCAGGGTGCTCCGTAAACTCAGGCGTGCACTGGACAAAGCCTTGCAGTTTGATAACTCGTGTCACTCTGTCCAAATCTCCTAGCGCCGCTTTCATTTGAGAGATTAGGTTGATAGCACAGAGACGTGCAGCCTCCCTCCCTTGTTCCACTGTTGCGTTCGCTCCAAGCCTGCGCTTAACATCCTCCTCTATTCGTCCACCCTTCAATGGAATCTGGCCCGAGATGTAAAGGGTGTTTCCACTGATGACAAAAGGAGCATATTTAGCAACAGCAGTGGGTGCTGGTGGAATGGAGAGACCCAGATCCTTGATTCGCTTGTCAACAACTCCTAGCATCGTTCCTATCTGATAAGGAGCTACGCAACCAGGGACTTGGACAAGACTAGAAGAGCCGAGACCTAGTGTTACAGGACCGGAGTTGGGTTGGTTGGGACTAACTCAAAGGCAGGCTTGAAGCGGTTGGCCCTCCTGCAGAGCTGCTTGGGTCTTGCGCGCTGGAGTATGGAGCTCGCGTCTAAACAGCACGGCTCATACCAGACTCACTCGCTTGGCTCCGAGAAAATTGCTGCCTCTCGGGACTGTTAGTCCTCCAATTCTCCTGGCCGTCTCCTCAAAGGCTAATCGCTCATCCTCTCTGACTGACTTCCCATCATCGGAAGATTTCTTATGCAACTCAGATCCTTTGGCACTGCTGCTCACTCAGAAAGATCTGTAAGATCATATTTAAAGGCTTGCTTTCTCATACATAGAGCGATTCACCCGCCTGCATATCAAGCATCCAGGGCCTAGGATCCGCCAATATAAGTTATAAGCACTACCTATGTTCTAAATACTCTCACATCTAAAAACATCCCCCAGGAGAATATTGATCCCAAGCATGCCGTTACCGCCTTTATGAAGGTCGATCAAGGTGAGAGGAGACCAGAAACTGAGTTGCACTCTCTGTGATTTTAGAGACTTGAAGGTCGGAGTGCGACCGGACATCAGAACTAAAGCAGCACTGCGCTTGGCACGATAGATCTCACGCAGGAGTGGGCAGAAGCATATACGATAGATTAACAGAGAGGCCGTCCATCAGGCTCACAGTGCCGTGGCTACAACGCACTTAAGGCTAGAGAAGTGGTTCTGAGTAACGAGAAAGGAAGTCACATCTTCAGCCCCGCCCGTGGAATCTGCAAGTGACTTCCGAGTTGAACGAGGGAAGATAGACTGTCGCGAGAAGATAAACTCTTAGCTGAGAAGAAGACGAAAAAGTTCAAGAATATCTCCAGAAAGGATCAGACTTACCTATAATGAGCTTCTACGGGTACGTAGCGCCGCATTCGGCCACTCACGTTGTCCTTTCCATCTGCCGTATCCTTATGTTCCTCTTTCTCTGATGGTTGTTTCTCGTCTAAGCTCAGTATTTCTGTCTGATTGCAGTGTCCATAAAGATGAGCCAGCGGACAATTATTCGGAGCCCCCGCAGACACCTAATGATACATTGGCTGGCGAAGTGCAAGAGGAGGGCACGGCCAAGGAGAAAGTGAGCGAAACCTTGATCTTCAGTGAGGGGATTCCCCTTTCAGAGACAATAGAAGGACAGACTCCCATACAGAATCGATGGTGCTTCTGGTACACAAAGAAGTCTAACAAATATGTAAGTCTTTTCTTGAGAATGACCTCACCAGGGAGAAAGGAAAAGCAGATGAATATCATAAAGGAAAGGAATGGAGAGAAAACGACAAGTAGTGACGGGAGCGGTTGTTGGACGCGGTGGTCTGTCTAAGTCAACCCGCTCTAAGGTGGCATGGAGGCGTGTGTGTGAACGATCGGAATAACCTTGAGCACTTATGTCGAGGTAGTCTAACTCTGAAGTGACTTGAGGCGAAAGAAAGGTCAATGGTTCTTGGATATCACTCTGACGTGACTCTGGCTCACTGTGTAGGAATCCTACGAACAAAACATCAAGCCCATTCAGAGCTTTGGCACTGTGGAGGGCTTCTGGCAGGTCTATAACCACATGGCGAGGCCCGCTGACCTGCCTACTGCAGTTGACTTGAACCTGTTTAAGGAAGGAACTAAGCCCATGTGGGAGGTAGGCAACCATTCATCTCTATTCTCTTACTCATTAAGATCTTGCGGTGGTTCGTGTCTGTTACCTACGTAATCGGCTTCTTCTCCAGGATGTGAATAACAAGCGAGGGGGTAAGTGGGTGGTAAGGCTGAAGAAAGGTTTAGCTTCACGGTACTGGGAAGAGTTGGTGAGTACTCTTAGCTCTTTGGCCTCTTCATCGACTTGAATATGCTTACATGTCCTCTGGCACCTTATTAATTGCCTCGGCAGCTACTGGCTATGGTCGGAGAGCAGTTTGATGTAGGGAATGAGATCTGTGGAGCTGTCATTTCTATCAGGTATCATACTAGAGAAAGGACCCTTCCTTAATGAAAAGGCTGACAGTGGAGAATGATTTAATGCGGCTGAGCGCGCTATACAATTGTTGTCACCAACGATTTTATGGATGGAGCCCCGCAGTCCGTCCATCGAATCAACTTAAGGCCTAATTCCTAGCTCATCGCAGCCCCGAAGGACGAGTCTTGCCCTTGGTTTCTATTATTTGGACCTAACCCCTACGTTTTCAATGAAGGTTCAGCGAAGATATGCTAGCGATATGGAACCGAAATGCTGACAACCAAGAGGCGCTAATCAAGATTAGGTAGGAAGGCATGCCAGACGAAGGGCGTTCAAAGGAGCTGACGGTTCTCGTAATGCCCAGAGACCAGCTAAGAAGAGTCTGCAAGTTTCCTCACTGGGTGAACATGGAGTACAAGCGGCACGATCAGTCTATGGGAGGAGGACCTCCTGTGCCTCCATCATCCTCTTCGAACTCTCTACCTACCGATGGCTCTAATTCTACCTCGCAGAGTGCCACGTACAGCAGAGTAGGAAGCAGTACCTTTTCTAGGCCCTTGAACCGCACTCGCGGTTCTTTTACCTCTAGAGATAGAGATGAAAGAGGAGGTGTTGGAGGGTTAGGTGACCTTCACCGGTCACGAGGAGAGCACCAAGAGGGAGGAGAGCGCTCCATGGAGAGGAAGTCCAGTCCTCTTCGCCCAATGGGTTCTTCTGAGCGATTGGGAAGTGATAGAGGACCGTGGAGCAGAGGGAGCAAGTGGGGAGACCGGTAGATGGGAGGTAGCCTGTAGAATGTGACACTCTCAAAGAACAGACGGGATTGTGGTAGCCATATGATCGGGTACTCTGTCATCTAAATAAAGAGTTCCAAGTGAATGTGCCACCAAAGTCGGCTACCGATTGTACGGCCTGGACGGTACCTATCTGTAGCTTCAGCTTTTCTTTAGAAGGAAGCAAGGTTGGAAGGATGAAGAGCATTTATTGTGATCATTCCTGGGATTAGCATGGCGTGAAAGGCTGAAGATGGTTGAAGTACTCCAGTTTTATTTTTTGCTAGGAGGATTGACCGCTGTCTCCGGCAATTTGCGGAATTATCTGGGGCCGCCACCGACTTGTAACACCCCTGCAGCGATAAGCTTGTTGATCTTCGCCATCATGCCAGCATTTTGCAGGTGCTGCGCACGAAGTGGAAAAGTCGAAGGTCAGGTTATGCCATCCAGAGCGGCATAAGAATAAAATGGAGCAAGGAGAGGCTTAGGTGAACAAATGAGGAAGAGGATGATGACGCAAAGTGCCCTATAGACTGGACACGATAGAGCACGAAATGCAGTAGCACTCATTAAGTAGTTAAAAATGAAGGGGCTGACTCGACAGGAAAGATTGATGTCGACTGGGACGCTACGGCAGCTTATGTCTTTGCAAAGGGACTCATTCCAGAATGCCTTGGCCCGCGGAAAGGGAAGCTCAAAAGGAAAGGTGCACAAGTGGGAAAAACGAGACCAGAAAATAGGACAGGACAAGAAAATCAAACACTGCAGCAAAATGAGGATGGCTTTGGGGGAAGGATGCCGAAGTACCTTTCGTGCGGCTACAGGGTCGCTCTGCATGTCATTCAGCACCTGCTGTACGACAGGATCCCTAAGGATGGCTTGGATCTCGGGGTCAGCCAGAGCGTGCGCAGCCCTCTCCTGATCAACTTCCCCAGATGTTGCTGCCTCATTAATCTTCTGCAAGGTCCGCTGCAGCCCATCCTTGCACTCTGCGTTCTCCGGATCAATTTCAAGGCCTTTTTGATAAGTTTCTATGGCCCTGTGATACTCCTGCCGAACGAGACAGCATAGAACAGTCGATCAGTTACGTAAAGAAAGCCGTAGAGACCGCCGACGAAGTAACAGCCAGTGTTGTGGGAATATGTCACAGCTGTCCCGTGTCACAGACCCGATTGCGAAGGAGAGACTCATCTTACAGAAAGGTCGCTACTCCAAAGAAGGTAACAAAGCGGCCGCCTAAGCGGGCACACACGTAGCTCACATCACCTTCAGGAAGAACTGGATGGCGCCAAGCCTAGAGTAGGCCTTGACATACTTCGGGTCTATGCTAAGGGCTTTCTCACAATCAGCTTTCGCCTCCATGAAGCTAGTGGAAAGGAACACCGAGCGTTAAAAAGGTAAACCCAGGGCAAGGCAGGAAGAGGACAACAGCTGATAGAAACCGCGAAAGGTGCTGGTATCCCTTCTTCTTAGGCTAGAGCTACCAGACAGCCAAAGAAATGTGATGCAGCTTCCGCGTACAGATGTAGCGGGCCAGAGACGTTTCAAGGAATCCTAGACAAAATCAATTTACTCACCTTGTCAGCTTAGTATAAGCCGCAGCTCTGTTGGCATAGTAGACAGGGTTCTCGGGGTCTCTCTTAATGGCGTCGGAGTACTCTCTGACCGCCCCAGGGAAATCCCCCTTCTTAAAGCACTCATTTCCCCTTTCCTTTGCCTCTTGTCCCTTCTCTACATCAAGATATGCCCTTTGGTCTGCTTCTTTCTTCAGCTGAATCGTCTTCTTTAGTCTCTTGTCTACTTCTTGAGTCCTGTTCTCCATCTGAGCGTTCTCGTACGCCTCAATCGCCTGCTCCAGATATGCATCGCCTTTCTTAACGTAGGCGTTCCCTATCCTGACATAAGCCTGTAGTAAAAATATCAGCCATTGATCACGGACGAAGGAGGGGCTGGCCAGCCACTCCTGGTGTTTGAAAATGACTGAGCTAGTGAATCACGACGAGTTTGAAGAGCTACCTCGCGGGTTGTTTTAGAGAAAGTAGCTGTGTTGGCATCGAACGAGTACAGAGCTGTACCGCACACACAGACAGACGCAGCAAAACCTAGTGTACCACCCAAATACACGCAGAAAAAGAATAAAGATAGAACAAGCTTCTGAACTGCATAAAGCACAGAGCTCATAAGATGCCGGTCGCCCGTACCTTGGCAACAAGGGCATAGTCTGCCCTATTGTCTCTCCCGACTACTATAGCTTTCCTATAATGAGAGAGTTAAAACCTAGGCATGGCGAATGTCAACGACCTGCACTGCTAGATAGTCGACTCACTTGCAGTCTTCAATGCATTCATCCAGCTTGCCCTGCTCAAGATATACTGCGGCGCGATTCGAGAGGTAGGACATGTTCTTCGGGTCTAGCTCGATTGCCTTATTGTAGAACTCAATGGCCTGAGGAGAAGCGCGTCAAAAGAAGCCGACAAGGCTAATAAGGCACGCCAGTCTCCTTAAAAGATCCTCTGCCCACCGACTCTTCATCCTACAGCCGCCGCCACAGCCATTCCTCCTCGATCTTTCATTTGTCGGTAAGCACGATCACGTGATGCCTGACTATATTGCTCAGCATTCACCGAAGGGACTTCTCACCTGGTCGAACTCCTTCTTCTTATAGTGTTCATTGCCCTTCTGTTTCATTGCTTCTGCTTCGTTCCTGTCGGCATGCAAGGAGATCCCAGAGAGAATTTATGACGTAAGAATGATGGCGGGCAGGGTTTAGTAGAGCTGTAAGCTTCACGAACCGTCGAGCTCTCTCTTCTTTCTCTTCCTCTGTAAGATTTTCCTCTGCAGGTGGAGGTGGCGGAGGAGGAGTCGATTTTGTTTCTGGTGTGGACTTTGGAGGAGAGGGCATGCTGGTGCCTGCCGCGTCTGCCATAGGAGTATCGTCTTCCCCTTCCTCTCCAGGGGTCTTCACGTTCAGGCCCATAATGACACCGAGCGCCTGTAGTGGCACGCGCGTGTAAGCAATAAAGCAAAACGAACTCAGATGGAGCTGATCCTAAAAGTCTTTGCTTGAGAATAAGGGGAACAAAGGAGGGGAAAGCCAGAGCAACTGAAGAACAGAGCCAAAAGTCGTCAAAACAGGAGATATGATTGGTCCTATCTAAAAATATGCCAAAAGAGCTTTGCACATTATGAAGTTCGTAGGTAGCCGCACCTCTACAATCCTCGGATCGTTGAAGTGCTGGGAAAGAGAGCTTGGATTCTGCTGGATCTGTTGCAACTTCTGTAGGAAGGCAGGATCGTTGAGATACGCTTTTGTCTTCGGGTTGAGTGCCAGTCGAGCCCACATCTCTGGCCCAAAGGCAGCTGCAAAGGGGTCGCTCCCAGCACCCTCCGCAGAAGCTTGTGCTGCTCGAACTTCTTCAAGACCACTCTGGAGAGCAGCGTTATTTGGTTCTACCCGCAGGCCGTCCTCATAAGCTTGCTTGGCCTCATCATAACGCCTGAGAGCATGCAGTGCTGCTCCCTTGCGCCCATAGCCCTTCGCCCATGAAGGAGCAACCTTGATGCAGCTCTCTGCGTCCTCCAGAGCTTTGCCAGCGTCATTGTTCGAGAGATATGCGGCTGAGCGGTTGCTATAGAAAACGTGATTCGATTCTAGCTCAATGGCCTATGTCAAACAAAAGTAGGAATGAGGGTGGTGGCAGCCAGATGCACAGTATTAGCCACTGCTATTGTCCAGCAAAATGTACGCTTGCTATTCTTGAAAGTAAAGGGCAGTGATGAACTGAAGCCCCACCTTAGTATAGCACTTGATGGCTTCATCAAAGGAGCCAGACGATAGAGCAGCATTGCCCTTTGTTTTCCACTCTGCAGCCTGCAAGTCAAAGGTTGTTACCACGGTACCACGTTGACTATTCGGGTGACATTCCAGGCAAAAAAGACTGCTCCTTTCCCCCTCACCTCGGCTGACATCTTGCTTTAACCTGGCGTAAGCCTTCAAATCACGCCTGCTCTCTCTTAGCCTTCTAAGCCCGCCTCTGGTCTTCACTATCTCACTCTGGGTTGTGATGACCACGACGCGCGCAGTTGCGATGCTACTGCCAGAGAGCTTCTTCCTGCTAATCTGTGAGCTTATCGGCTTCGTTCGGTCTCTGGCCGTGCTCTTTCTCTTCTCTCTCTCAGAACCTCAGCCATGAAGCTTCGGAACCAGGATCTCCAGGCCAATTACCAAGAAGGAGGCGGATGGGAGAATGCTTCACTTGAAAGTATTTTGGAAGCAATTGAAATCATGGAAAGGCTGTGTCCACAAGCGTTCTAGCATTGAGAGTTTCGTACTTTTCAAACTACAACTTTGCTTCAGAACATTCGAGTTCCTTTCTAGAAACCTGAGGACTTTGGAAGGAGGGTGGGTATGTACCAATCCGCTATCAGTCTACCAAGCTCGTTCAGATTGGCCATAGGTTAGCTTAAAAGCAAGTAATTCCGAATCTACTCAAGCTCCAACAAAGGTTCGTCTGGGTTTGGAAGAGATCCATCAGAATCTCTCAGCGTGTGACCGAAGCGACACGGCCGTCAGCGCGCCGATACCACGGTCCGCCCAGGGATGCTCCAGGCACAGAACACGCCGTGGCTGCTGTGGAGGTGTCCATAATGCATGACAATGGCAAGCTTTGAACTTTATTATCAGAGCTCCAACACAGAGTTGTCCAATGGCTGTGGTGAGCACCTAATTAGTGCCAGAGAGGTACCTGTGAAAGCATATAAGAGTGACGCCTGGCGAAAGCAGCAACCTAGGGTCTAAGTGTGAGGGAAGAGGAAGGTTAGGTCTATCATATAGCCTACCCTGAATACCGTTCTAGGAGGGAACTGGGAGCCAGGTTCTTGGCGGTGTACGAATCAGATCTTCTCTAATCTCTCTAATGACTGGCTTCTCATCTTCGCCAAATATGCCATACACATCCAGATGCTCAAGGAGGAGCTGCCGAACTAGTGGCTGGTCAACTCTGAAATAGAACGGAACCTTGTCTAAGTATGTGGCATCCGCTTCACGGTCAAAGCCGTGCCTGATCGCGGTCATTCCTAGGTAATCGTCGTACTCTGGATAGTTCCGCTGGCTTGTACTGTTGCTCTCTCTGAGATTCTTGTAGCGCCCTTTGGCCTCATAGAGGATGTGAAAGAGGAGGTGGAACTCCTCTACATCCTGTATATAGTGGAAGAGAATAGAATTCCGCGCGCAGCAGGAGGTGGACAGAGAAATGTTCCACAGTCGGTAAAGCTGATACCATTCTGCCGTGACCTCATAATGGCCATCCCCACCCGTGAGGCGACTGGGTTGAAAGAGATTGAACCTGTCTCTGCCCTTTTTGTCTCGAGTGTCTGCGGGTCGGGCCCCTGTATCATATCGTGCAGGAATGACATCTATCAAAAAATGCAGTCACTGTCAAGGAAGCCGCAGAAGTGGTCGTGGCCTGCAAGAATGGAAGCTTATAGGCATAATGGACAGAAAGGAAGCCAGTAGACTCGTACTCATAAATGAAGAAGGCCCCACCTGTCTTCCGCAATGAGCAAGGGAGAAGAAAGTCTGCCAGTACGTTGCGTGCAAGCGGATGGGACGGTAGAGACGTCATGCCGCCGTCCATCGCCGTATTGTAAGTGTGGATAGTGTCGTGTCCCAGGCAAAGCACATCAAGTGATGCCAACAGAGATGGCCAGCAAGCAGGAGGAGCGCAGACCAAGGGGAACTAGGTTGAGCTTGCTGGATAAGCTGTATAGAGTATGAGAACATAAGGTAGGCCCTACCTGGGCCGTGATTGCCATCTAGACATTCATGCTTCAGTCCCGCACGCTCATTCGCAAAATATTGAAGCAAAGCTCCGCGGCTGACAACATAGCCTGTACAGTGAGCGATGCCATACTCTTAGAAGACATCAGGGGATGAAGAGCTCAGAGAACGGAGAGACCCTTAATTAGTAAGCAGCTCAATATAGGTCGTGGACTGTAGGATGGTTTAAAGGTTGAAGGAGGTCCTTGCTTACCTGCACCCGAGTTAAACACGAGATAATCGAGATGAGGCCAACTGTATGCGCCCTCCACTGGAAGCCGGAGCGGTGCACCCAGAAGTAGTGGTTCGTCAGAACGCAGTTCCGAGAGGAATGCCCTGAGGTTCTCTACTACGGTGAAGGCGTTATCCGCGGTGACGTAGAACCAATCTGGAGCATAAGCTGGCTGAAGCATGGGCGACAGGATAAGAAAGTGACATAGGCAGACGCAGGAGAAGAGACGCAGGCAGACAGACCGATCGAAGAGAAGGACGGTCACACCGACTCTGTCCCATGAGCTCATTCACCCGTCCATCTGCTCTGCTTGCTTACCTGGAAACAGGTGTAATTGAGAGCCCAAAGAACAGGGTGCATTTTTATTTGCTTTTGCTTCAAAAGAGTACCAGGAGAGAGAAGCTGTGCTTTTCCATCAAGGATAGAGTGGACTACTGTGCGTAGGTTGTTCCCATCTTGGCTCTCAATAAAGGCAAGATGATCGTCTGAACTCAGCCGACTGCCCCAAGTCTCAAGTATAGCTTGGGCTCTAGCGGGATAGAGCTCCGGAGGAAGGTTTGCCGATGATACAATAAACTGGATGCGGGGTCTCCTCCTTCTGTATGTCTCATCACTTCGGTCATGCTCTTTTATGGCGGCGATTCTCTGTCCTGTGCCTTGTTCATCTAGGGTCTACAGTGCAGCAAGCGGAGCGGTCAGAACGTCTGGAGTTTTTCAGATAGGTAAGAGGAAGTAACTGGTGCTGAACTGACCTCTCCTCTTTTACCAAAGGTTAGAGACTTATACAGAGTGAGCAGTGAAAGTGTCAATAGCGCCAGCAGCGATATCAATTTTGTTCCTCCGAACCACACGGTTCTCTCCCGCCTCGGCAAGGGCAATGGAGAAAGCGGGACAGGTAATGGAGAGAAAGAGCTCTCCGAGAGCTCTGGGAGGTTTGGGCGATGCATGTGCACTAGTATCACTGGTTAACACATACTCCGGAGTCAATCACACAGACAAATTCGATGTCTGTTATTTGTTGCCCTGATGTGACAGCGCACAAACGTAGTCTTGAAGATTAGAGCAAGCCAAGTTCTTCATTATTCTGCCCTTCTCATAGTCAAGGGTAGGCGCTATCGCTCTTACCTAGAGAGGAAGCATCTCTCGGTGTCGATCTCTAGCAAGATCCTTTTGTCTTTTGCCAGATCCGTTGCTGTCTGATCCCAAGTCCATCGTTATGAGCAGCAGTGATTCTTATCTTCAACCAAGGCTTGACGCCTCTTGGGTGCATGTAGCCGAGGGGTAGCACTTACTGAGAGGTATATCTAATACATTACAATGTCTAAGGGGTAGCCGCACTCTCTATAGTGTACAGGGGGCTCCCCAAAGGACTCTATGCAGGTGAACAACAAAAGCTCAAGGTCCAGAAGAAAGGTGATCGGCGGCATGGGCAGAAGAGCAGGAGGCACCCCAAAAGGTACAGAAGAAGGGAAAGCGAGCTGCGGTAGACCGCCTAGTATTGGCCTTTATATCTTTTTTATAGCTGGCGTCTAACAGGAGAGTCCATTCGCCAGACATCCAAGGATTAATAACGGCCTACTGGTAAAGGAACGCACCTAACGACACCCATCGGCAGAGCCAGTCTCGTTTTTTGGAAAGAGTGGCGCTAGTTCTGGCGATAGCCGAAGGTACATCTGTTCACGCAGGAAGCCGTCTGGTTAGTCTGCTGGAGTGCATCAGCGGCTCCGTCCAGAGGTCGCCACCTAGTTTACGAAAGAGTATCATGATCTTCAGCAGCAGCACTATAAGTGGGTTGGTTTCCTTTCCTCCCTTCGCCATCTTGTAAAGGTGTTTGAGCGCTCCTCCCGCCGTAACTTTCGTAGTACAAGATAAGAGGAAAGAGAAGCTCTCCGAACATAGGAACCTACATTGCAAAGGCATTCGGGTTGCTGTTGCCTCTGCCGACGCTGATACAGCGGACAAGGAATGCCACCATCAGCGCTGACGATATCTATTTCTTGAAGACGACGAACTCCTGTGCATTATCAGTAGCGAGGCGGGGTCCGAGCGAAGAGGCCTTGGTGCTGCTTCTTCTCTCTTGCCCCTTTCGGCCTATAGACAAGGTTTCATCCTCTCAGTTAACACAGAGACAGTTAACTTTGTCGTCGTCCTTTTGCTTGTTGTACGAATCATGTTAAGTGCCTGAGTTATCGATCACTCTTCTATTTCATCATCTCTTTCTTCATCATGAGTTCCTCTTACCGAGCTACTTCTTCCCTGGTAAAGGAGGCTGGTTGGGGGGATCCATCATAGCTTTTCTCCGTTGCTAGCTTAGCATTTGGACTCTGTTCGACTCCTTACTACCGATAGCGCTGTTGATTATTAGTGACCCAACGGCTCTCTCTGTTGTTTCTCTTCTCTCCCTATGAGACGAATCTCCAGTGTATCACTGTTCACATTATCGCTTCGCTATCCTCAGCCTTAAGCCTCATCAGTGCTTTGAGCTAAGTAACTGGCTGGAATAGCTTGCGCTTGAGGGTTGACTGCTCTTCTACTAGGCCTACTAGGTCATTGGCTCCTAGTACGATTGGGATCAATGAACGCTCATACTGTGCCGTCCTGACAGGCCACAGTTAGAAGTTATTATGCACCAAGGAGGAGAGAGACCGTCAATGGGATGGTTGCTACTAATAATGTTAGTAGATGCTGGTAATGCAAAGTACAGCTCCCGCGGACGGACCCACGCCCTCTCGCAGGATGATGCGTCCTTCGATGGGACAAAGGGACTGTTACGGTTGGTTGACGAGACGAGCTACAGAGCACGGAAAAATGAGCCTCACGGCAATAGCCTGACTACCCATCTTATCCATGCCACCACGATCACGACTGGCTGCTTGTCTCTGCTTTCCTCGACCCACCATCATCGAATATCCAATGCAAACGAAAGGCAATCGGGCGGACAGAAAAGGATCGGCCTCGGTAGACTATTGAGACATCAAGGGTACTTGTAGCCAGTGCAAGTTCTGCGGGAAAGACGACGTTACAAGCCCTGCAACACCTCTCGGCTCAATATTGCCTTTCCGGCTCACCCTGCTTATCGTCTTACTGCGACGGTGCAAGCCACTGTCGTGATGGATTTTTTCTCTCTTCTGCCAGACAAAACTCTGCGCCACCGCTAACAGCGCTTCAATCTCTTTCTGTACAAGGCCCGCTATAAAATAACTCTCAGTGGAGCTGCCCGCAGCAGCAGGTAGTAGTAGTACCTGCAATGTCTCAAAGCGGCACGCAAGCCTTACTTCGTCACCATCATCACCTCTTCTTTCGGTGCTGAGTGAGGCAAGAAGACCCTGGCAACAATCAAGGAGAGGTGGAGTGTGCCTGCGCTTGCTGGGGCAAGGCATGACGTGCTGGACCGCCCGATGGTGGTCGTGAGGATACTATTATATTATATGGAGCAAGGTTACCTACTATTAGAACTATCTAACTGTGTAACATGCACCGATTGAACCAACCAATAGGAGGTAGTTGCTCCTTTTGGCTGGTAGTGGCTGCTTCCATCTTCTACCTGTACTATGTGTGAAGAGGATAATACGAATGGAATGGACCAGCGGATCGTCTTCTCGCAGAGTTTCTACGTCCAGCAGGAAAACGCTGCCATCAGTACATCATTAGGTGAAGAGACAGACCTAAGAAGCCGCTCCTCTTGGTGACAAGATTACCTTTAGTCCTGGGCAACTCTTATTATCACCGCCGGCATGGCATTCGTCTTGTTCCCAACTACTGACATTCTCACGTTGCTTGTTGACCACTGTCATCCTTCCTCTTTGTGTCAGTCTGCCTCTTTCTCTGGACTGTAGGCGAGGAGGCGGGTGTGACGTGCTGTCGTTTGTGAGCCATCCCTCCGTCTACTGATTAGCCTGTTCTTCTTCTTCCTCACACCAGTCGACTATCCAGTGCACCACGGATGCACTGAGGTTCTTTTCAATGACGGCTCTTTGGCCTCTACGTCTCTTCTTCCCTCCGCCAAATCAGCAGGGATTAAGTACAGCAAAAGGAACAGAGAAGGAGACGATGACAAGGGAGATGGTGGATGATGGGTAGTATGAGGAAGAATAACAGCGATGAAAATGAGGACGACACATCTTCCTTTGAGGATAGGAGAATCTTGGACTGGCTCCTGGCTCCTCATCTTCCTCCTTCTTGTTTCGGCGCCCTGGTTGACATCCCATCAATAAGAAGGGTCAACAAGGAAGGACAATAGGAAAGCCGAGCAAGACGATTGATGACCTAGCCAATGTAAACACAGGAGGAAGGGAGACATCATATAGATATCTGGCGGGAAGAGAGAGGAGAGAGATAGACGAGAGAGCGAGGGGTAAAGAGAGAGAGAGAGGAGGGAGAAGGAAGAGAGAATGCGAGGGAGAGGAGAGAGAGAGAGAGACAGAGAGCGGAGAGAGAGAGAGAGAGAGGAAAGCTTAGAGGAGTGGACAAAAGAAGGTGAAAACAGCGAAGGAAGAGGGAGAACGAGATGAAATTCCCATCCGCTACGTATCGAGAGAGGGACCTACCTGCAGGGACCAGCACCATAGTATAATCTATGGGCAGTAATGGGACCTTGTGCAGAGAGAAAAAGGACTAATCATCACAATTTTCCCCCAACGGCATGAGCTCTGGCCCGCCCTGGACCGCCTTGTGGGCTCAGCAAGGGAACTAATGACGGGACGGGCCTATCGAACTCTACCATCGCGATGTGAGAGAGAAGAGGAAGGTGTATGTAGCACCTTAGAAGAGGGATACTTAGAAGAACAGAGGGCACAGCACAGAGAAGAAGAGATCAATAGAGAGAAGAGAAAAGAGAGGAGCAGCAACATGATAAAGTACGACCAGCTCCTGATTATTCAACAACACGGTGAAAGAGGAAGAGCGAGAGCATATGATGATTAGTTAGGAGTTGAGGCCGCGCAAATACAGACGTCTCGGGGAGAAGAAACATTACCAGGACAAAACGAACGACAAAGCAGGGAGCAGTAGCGAGAGTGAGAGAGAGGAGTTCCGAGCCAGAGAAGAAAAAAAGACTGACTTCTCAAGGAGGACGACGTAAGTGAAAAAACGCCCGAACCCATGCGTACTGCCTGGCCTCATCCCGTCCGTTGCTTGCCTAAGGAACTGCCGCCGCACAGTCTCTTTTGGGTGGATGATGATGATAAGGTTGTCCTCCAGAGAAAGTGATAACGGAACGACGAGAAGACGATGAGGGAGGAGGGACAAGGAAAGACCGCTCAATTCGAAGCAAAAGAGGAGTTTCATTGGGCGAAGATGGATGATGCTTGTACCATTCTTCTTTCTTTATCTGTGTCCTTTCCTTCTTCACTTTGCTTCCTTGTCTTCTGCATGCAGCCGCCCTGCTCTATTCTTAGTCCGAAAGTGGCTCTTGAAGATGTAAAAATATCAATAAAAACAAAGGAATAAATGACTGAAGAATCAGAAGAGAACTCCAAGCAGCCCCAAGGCCTTGGGTGAGCGCGTGAGACAGAGTGACCTTTAGATACCCAGCGCTTTCTGCTGGAAGGCACTATAACCCCGTCATTTGGCGATAGAATGGACGAGCCAGAGTCGATCACAGACATCCACTCAAGCGGTCAGACGATGAGAAAGAAGAAGAAAGGAGCACGATGAGGCAAGGAAAGAGAAGGAAGAATGTCCATGCATGACGCGCGAGAGCCGGTCGTTCGATCGTTACAAGGGCCAGTTGGTGTGACGGTGAGCCGATGGGGCGCGGACAGCATTGGAAGAGGAGTAAAACAACAACAGGAAGACATTCTATGGGGAAGAGTTCCAAGAGAAACCTAAGAGGGAACAGGGAAAGAGAGAAGAGAGAAACAGAGAGAGAACGAGAGGAAGCAGATGAAGAGACAAGAGAGAGAGAGAGAGAGAGAGAGAAAAAGGAGAGAGAGAGAGAGAGAGGAAGGTTGGCTGCCAGCCAGGAATGGAGGGACACAAGGCCCATGTACCAGCTCTTTCCAGGGCGGCATAGGTTTAGGTAAGATACATTCCCCTTTCTCCAGTTATTTTGGTCAACCGGTCGTCTAAGAACGGGTCCCTCCAGTCACACTTTTGGCTGTGTGGGAGGTGGTGGTGTGGGGACGTGGGGCCGTGGCGGCGAATCTTCAGACCGAGGAGATTCTTTCTGCCGCCCTCCCGCCATCACCAGCGCACTAGACATGACTCCAGTACAGAAAAAGAAA
>FLMG01000807.1:8730-61282 GCA_900088475.1 Hyphochytrium catenoides
CATGGTCAGCGAAAGATTTGCGAGGCTCTGCCCATATGCAAATGACAACTATAAATATGACTAATTGGCCACTGCTGCTGAGCCTACCATCACCTAACTCCTCGTACCAGCCCCACCCCCCTTTCTCCTCTGCTGGTAACCATCGCTCACAAAGTATGAGAAAAAAGGGCTAACACTGCTCTTGACCGGCGTTGTAGTGCCAAACCGCTGGTGGCGACACGTTGGAGGCTCGGCTATAGAACACCCTCATCACAAAGTTGAATAGGAGAGGGAAATCCTCAAAACCCAAGAGAAAGAAGTACCTTTAGACAGAAGGTCTAGAGCCAGAGAGCTTAGAATAACCATAGAAACGGACATAGATGACCTAGGCTGCATGTAACAACTCTAGGAGATGCCAAGTATGGCTCAATGCATCCATCAAGTGGAAGGTAGTAAAAGCTAGGGCCTCCTAGAGATATAGTCTATGAATATGAGCCAACCCAAGTGTAGAAGAGTTGATGTACCTTTATTTAGTTATTAGTTGGAGAAACTAATAAGCGGAGTAACTACAATACTAGACTTTATGCATAGCCTACGAGTACTGTCGTCTCGAGTTGATGTACTGGATAACTTACTATAGAGAAAAGTCATTTTCTTCATTATTCATTCATTTATAGCGCAGAAAAAGATGTCTTTGTTGCGGAAAAATAGATAAATTGGTGTCACGATCAGACGGCAGCTCTCAAAACTGACTGTCTTTTGACTTAAAAAGGCCATCCAAGCAGACAAGCCGTTGAATGAATAGATACATAGAACGACAGGACCTCCTGGGGATTTTATGAGGACAGCACCACGATGCAGAATAAGACATGGGTTGCTAAAAGAGTACAGTGGGCAGAAGAGCCCGAGGTCACCAGCAGAACCTACGAGCTTCAGTTGGCATCGCAGGTAGCAGAATGTAATGATACAAGGACCGTGGTAAGTAGGAGTAGAGTACAGAGGAGGCCGCGAAAAGACGGAAGACATACGGAGCAAAACAGAGACACAACCATAGACACCCCAGTTAGGGGAGGGAAGTCCGAGCGACTCAATAGTCGGGAACGGACTCTCCGATGATGTGCCTCCTGTGCTCTGCAAGGAGCTCATGCAGCTTGAACATGGAGCTAAGCCGCGGCCTCACGTCCTCCACATCCTCGAAGGTTTTCAAAATGGTCCACAAAGCTTCAAGTGTCCTATCCTTAGCGTCATCATAGAAGCTAGGAACAGGGATCCCATTCCTTGGCTGAGGGAGGAAGGACATGGGGTTGTTGTCTACCAAGATGACTCTGGACAGATCTCGGCCGAGGGCTCCCAGGTCCTTTAGGAAGAGTCCTTGTCTAACCATGCAGGAGTCTCTGAAGAATCTTCCCTTGAAGATTGTGTTGTCTGGGTCCAGATGGTTGATGATGGCAGAGCCGTACATCTCGAGGCCCGCCGAGTAGACGTAAACATCAAAGATCTGGCACACCCTTCTCAAAAATAGATCAAGTCCGGGACGCTTGTAAACGATCGCCTTCTCTCCATCATCCATTGTGATCTCGAATGTATCATGGTAGTTAGCATCCACATCAGGCCTGTCTTCCTCCTGGCGATACCGCCCACTGTTCCCCAAGAACTTGCTGTGGATGAGGCACTCATCTACATCCAGAACGAGGGCAATCCGCCTGGACTCCTTTGCCAACTGGTACGTGTTGCAGTAAATGTTGACGGTGACAGAGTCTGGAGAACCAGGGATGGCAAACTTCCGCGTGATCGGCTGTTGAGTAACGCACTCATCCATCTCTTCGTTGATGCAAACTGTCGGATTCTGCACATCCTGCCTGGACTTGTGGAAGCGTTCGATGGATGGCCTCATGGGGCTTGGATGCTGGCCAAGGACTTTCCCTTCTTGTACAACTTCGAAGTCCTCTTGGTAGCGCATGGCACACACGCTGTTCATGTTTAAAGTGGTCTACAAAAAAGATACAGAGCTTTGATGTAGCTCTGCTCTCTCTCCACGTCGGTAAAAGAGATCTACCAAAGCGGAAAGATCTGGCTGAGCTCCGTGGAAGAGACGCGTTGTCGTAGTGTGTTGCTAAGAAATTTCTTCAGTCACTGCTGACGTCGGAAGGCCTCAATGTGCGATGGTTCATCGCGTGGAAGATCCGAATCGCGGTGTGTGCTGAGCCAGGGTTTTCCAGGAGTGGCAACCAAGAGGCAAGAGCATCTTGTCTATAATTTTGGCTCTGGGTCTCTCCCTCTCAGTAACCCTTCCTCCCGCTTCCTTTCGCTCTATGCTGTCTCTTCTTACCTTCCGTGGTGCTTGACACATTTCCCTCTCTCCTTCTCCTCCTCCCTCTCTCTTCCACCTTCACCTAAGCTGCGAGCAATCATCGTCTCTCTCACTGTCTCTCCCTTTTGTCCGCCGCTCTGTCTGGTCTATCCCTTTCTTCTTCTTCCACAGCTGTACAGAGACACAGACAAGACTCTCTCTCTCACTCTCTCTCTCTCTCTCTCTCTTACACTTCTCTGTCCTCCCCTGTTCGACTGGCAAGATGGCAGAAGAAAGAAGAGACCAAGCCGTTTCCCTAGATCCTCGTCCTAAGAAAGAGGGGAGACTTAAGGGAGAGAAGAGAGAGAGAGAGAGAAAAGAAGGGAGAGAAGAGAAGAGAGAGAGAGTCGACAAAAACGGAGTTCCCACCCACCTTCGCCCTAGGAGACACACAACACAGCCGAAGGCGGGTGGGAGAGAGTGCTTAGGTACAGTGGGTAACGCCAAAGGGAGCTTGGAACGTGTTTCAGAAAGGCTGTAGTAATCTGTTGGGGTGGGTGGGCTGGCCAATTTCTCTATGAAAGGGGACATAGATGGTGGCCGAGTTGAAGTTTAGGAAATCATCGTGGTGTCGGTCGATGGCAAGTGCCAAACACGGGCAGCTTGAAAGATTCAATGAAACACCGAATACTTTCGCTGAGCTTTTCACCAACGGCAAGTGTTGAGGGTTCCAGGTCCACTTGCAGGTGCGAGCGCCTGGCGTTCTAATAACCCTCTACCAGAAAAGGAGGAGGAGAGAGAAGCAGAGGAAAGCGATAAAAGAAAGAAGAGAGAAATAAAAAGAGCTGATGATAGTCCCACATTATCGCCTGTAGTAGGAAGAAAGAGTCTAGGGTATATATGTATAGGGTCAGAGTCTAGGGTATATATGTATAGGGCCACGAAGGCACAGGCCACAGTAAGTTCTACGAGGGGCTTTTAGAAGTCCTTGCTTTCTCTGTACGTTTACTCTCCTTTTTCTTCTTCTTCCTTACTTGTCCAGATCTTAGGCCGTAGTCTTACGGCTGCTGACCAACTCTGTCTCCATGATGGATGAATAAAAGGAGGTTTTCCTCTCAATGGTAAAACGCACTGGATTTCCCGCTCTACAGGCTCGCATGCTCCTTGTTCGTGACAGACTGCATTCTTAGCAGCACTCATCAGCCTTCGGACCAACATATCGACTGATTGAAGTTAGAAAGGAAGCTTGGACAAGAACGGGAGAGAAAGAAAGAAAGATGGGGAAGTGGTAGTTCTATGACTCACTAGAAGTATTGCCAATGAATGGATTGCCATCTTCCCTCTCACACAACTCTTCACAATGATCCTGTTGATCCCTCGATCTCCCAGCTCCTTTATATCGGTTGTGTAGTGAAGAGGTTCGAGCCTTGAACAACAGTTGAGAAAAGGTGAAGAGAACTTCCTCTACACTCTGCACTGTCGACGGCAGGGGATGAACCTATCGTCTGGTTGGCCGTGGCCACGTAATCACCTTCCTCCATGCTTCCGCTTGGACGAAGCAGCGATGTTTTTCTTTTTTCGCCCCGAACGAGTGCCCCATCCATCACGTCTCATAGGGTTTTTCCATGTGCCTTAAACTACCTCTTCAGCATCCATCTGGCCACACGGCCACACTAAAGATCAGTGCTTGTGGGCGCGTGGTCCTGGTACATAATCGTTCCTTTCCTTTCATGGTGTGTGGAGTGTGGAGTCAGGGAGCTGCGTTCCTCAACGGCTTAATGAAATCAGTGGTAAGGCACTGAGGCCAATTTCAACTCGAGGAAGGGGCTTGTAAAGATAGCGCTTGGCTGTCGTCCTACCCTTAGCTGTGCCTAAGCGCACTTCCACCCTCTTCCCAACCTCCAACTTCCGACCTCCTTCTTTTAGCTTGGTGCCTTCTGGCCTGCTGCCTGCTGTCTGCCCCTGACTCTCAGGATAGTTGACACAGAGCCAACGAAGCAAACCCACGCTCTCATTGGCTGGTTAGGTGTGGCTCGTATTATTTTCACTTTAACCTGAAAGCAGTAAAGTATTGATATTACTACCGCTTTGAAGGGGAAGTGAGAGGATAAACGGCACGAGTGCGAGGAAGAGAGAAGCAAGTGTTCGACCCAACAATCTGACGGCCAAACCAGCGTAGGGGAGGACATTCTTGAGAACACTGTACTAATACTGAATAGTCATCCGGGTTGTTGCAAAGGTACAGTAAAGAGCCATTCCTGTCTCTCCCAGTTATTATGAGCACGGTATGAAAGGGAAAGCTGGCCTTTTGGTCGCTTTCATAACAACTACTACAGGTACCAGCTGCTCTTCCTCGCAGCCACACTAGTCATTGACCTACCCACTTGAATCTGTTGGCTTGAGTACTATGTGGACTCTCTGTCTGTACATGTGAGCTCTCTGTCTTTGCTCAATTTCGAAGAAGTCATGAGTAGGTATGGAATCTAGGTGTCTCTCGCATTTTCCAGCAAATCTCTACTCATAATCTGTCTACCCTACGCCTCACGTTCTTTCTCACATCTCAGCAGCTGTACTTATATGAAGGGAGATCTCATCCCTGCACCTCTTGGTTGCTCTTCCTCTATGTCAATAGGGTTTTAGTCAGTCATTACCTTACCTTTCTATATTCTGTCTCGGCCACACCAGGTGAGGAGGTTAGGGTTGGGTTGCCTGTGGCACCTTGCCCATTTCTTCTGCTATGGCGTTCTGTCCAGTTCTAAGTGTACACTTCTGCTAGATGTGAGACAGGCACCAAGACAGAGAGGGAAAGAGAAAAGACAAGACACGAAAAGACAGACAGAGCGACAAAACTGAGAGAAAGAGACGGGATGATAGTGAAGATCGAGGAGGGAAAGAGCATGAGAAAGAGTGAGAATAGGAGGAGGAACAGAAAACAGAGAGAAAGAGTAGGAGACCAAGAACAATAATGTGTAACAATGTGAGACGCTGAGTCTTTCTCAGCTCTCTTGAAGGCACCTGTTCTTCTCCTCTTGGTTGTTGCCTGCTCTGTGTGTCTCTTGCTCGAGGTGAGTTCTGATGGATAGATAGGGTTAGCAGAAGACAGAGGTGATGGACAGCGCTGGAGGAAGAGTTGGGCGCAGTAACGACCTCGTAACGCTTGATGTTTTGGTCTACAGCTGCGCTCGAATGGCGGTCCCTGACTTTTGCTCTTGGTCCATTTGTCTATCATTCTGTCTCGTGTTCCAGCCTCACATTCATGGCCAACGATCTGATCTCCGACAGATCGCCGTCCTCTTTCTGCGTGGCTTCTTTGTTTCTTCTGTCGTCTCCACTCGCTGTTGCTTGCTTCTGATCCTCAATTCCTGGTGAAAAAACCAATGTGCCTTATGCAAGAAAGCTGCTGTTAGTCTTCTCCTGCACTGTCTATAACTCTTCTTGCAGCAGCGTGGCGTCAACCGAAAGCTCGAAAGAGCCAGTTACCCAGTGCGGTCTTTGTGTCTTGTCGGTGTGCCTTTGAAGAGCTGCTGACTGGAATCTTTTTTTGTTTCTTTGTGTTCCCGTGCTCTGGCCCAGGCGGCAGGTAAATGGTCAAGCGCAACAAGCAAACCCTGATAAAGATCTGCTAGCATCAATAAGGAAGGACTATTATTGGTATAACGAAAGAGCCGAGGAGGTTATCTTCCTGCTTGATTATGTGCCCATTAATGGACCGGACAGATGTGGGGAGGCAGCGCTTGTGCCGAGGGAGGAATGGACTGGACGACGTGAGAGAGACGTGACTTCCTTCTGATGGCTGCTTGTAAAGCCAACAACGGAAACAGGGCCAGTTAGTATGTTTGTTGTTCTTTAGATACTTGAAAGGTGTATGGCTCTTGGCGAAAGTGAGCTTCCTTTAGAGTTTCTTTGGGACTCTCTCCTCCTCCATTGTCGCCTGCACTGGAGGTGAGCCGTTGTTGGCGACTCTGCATGGTGGTAGATAAGTGTTGATGAGCGCAACGCTGCCGTCCTGCTACGTATTGCTGACGGTAGCGGGCAAAGAGTCGCCTACAACTGGCTCTCGTGGAGATAAGCCGGTTGGCACAAAAGGGAGCTACTACTATCAATGATTATGAGGAAGAAGTGAGCATTGCGGGCATACTACTGTCGGGAGCAACGCATCCGAGCAGCGATTATTTGTGCTATGCCAGCTCGTCGTAGTAGCATTTCTATGAAGCTCCTTCTAAAACTTCATTCCGATGGTTGAGGCTGACATCAGGATGGAGAAACAATGATGACTGATGATGAGCAGTGTTGACTAACAAAGAAGCCTCCTCTGTTTGTGTCCCAGATACAGCCAGTCAGGTTGCCAGCCCACCGATGAGGATCAGGAGGAGGTGGTGTTTGCTTCTTGGCACTGGCTATGCAGCAGCTTCCTGTCACTTATCATCTCGCGCAGTTCTGCGGGAAGAAACAACAAGTGCTGCCCGTGGGAAATCATGCCAGCGAGCGAACAACATAGCGACTAGGGATAATAATGAAGACCTTGTTTTCATAAAATGCACTACAATTAGTTACCTGCACGACGGCTGCGGCTAATGCTAATGAGCAGGTGTTGTGGGACTAGGAAAAGTGGAGCTCAAACAATGATGATTGGAGAGAAGAGGACGTGACAAGAAGGAGAGCCACTGCACATGGGTCATCTTTTCATATCGTATTGTTTTGGTGTGATTGTTATGCAAGAACGAGCGGCAGCACCATCATCGCTTCTCCTCCCCAACAGCAACGCTGTTCATCGTCACTGTTACTATCATCCGTTGTCGTGGTCCTTCTTGTTTGATCCGTCTCTTTACTTTCTACATGCCTCGTCGTTGTTCCGTATCTACGCCGCCGCCGCAATGATAACATTAGACACAGAAGCTTGCTTGCGGTTGGGGCACCCACCTGACTGCCATTAATCTTAACTACTCCTCCCTGCACTGCTTGACATCACCACCACCACTTCTATTTCGTGCCAGGAAGCTCCATGTTCTTAATGTTGATCGATGGTTCTTCTTGTTGTTCTCGCCGCCGTGATCCCACTCTCCTTGAGTCGTCATTATCATCTTCGTAGGATCAGAGAAAATGAAGTTTATTCATCACCTGTGAGCTGCAGCAGTACTAGTCGTACTAGAAGACCCAAGAGTTTAGAAGAGCAGGCCCACTCCTTTGTGGGCTTCTCTTCTTCCTCCTAGAACCAAACAGTACGCCTTCAACTGGTGAGGGGACGCAGCAATCAAGGAACGAGAAATGAGTGTCTCCTTGTTGGTGCTCATCAGTCACGAACTGGCTCTCTTGCTTGAGTGATAGAAGAAGAAGAAGGTGGTACGTAAAGTACCAAGAGGAGGGAGGGGCTTCCCTCCATTTCTCATGGAAAGCCCCCTCAATGCGTGGCTCTTATTATTAACTCCCATCTTTCATCGTCGTGGATGAAGAACCGACTGCCGTTGGACTGTAAGAGACGTGGTGACGAGGGAAGGATTTGTTCTCTCATCTCAAGTTTATAATAGTCTTCTAACCGTACTACTTTTTTACGGTCAACCTAGTAGTAGTACAGGGGCCTGCATGGGAAAGAGAAGAAGGGACTATGCTGCGCAGCCCGTCGTATTATAAGGACCAGAGCCAGACGACAAAAAGCAGCAGCCCGCTAGCAATAGTATCTAGGGGTTGGAACTAGGTAGGGTCTCCTCGTCGCCATCGCTGTGGGAAGCCTTCCCTCACTGCATGAAGAGTGCTGCGCTACATCATTGCGAGGAAGAGGGATTGCTATGGTCAACCCTCCTCCTTATGCAGCAGACCAATACCCTCATCATCAGCAAGCAGTATGACCACCTCTTTTCCAGCAGCAATAATTATCTCCTGTGAAGGCTCCTCCTATGGCTGAACGAAGAAGATCAGTTGCTCCCATTGTTGTTGGTTCCAAGTTATTCTTGCTGCGAGGTCAACAACAGGTCGTCGGCATGGGGCATGTTCTTCAACAACGGCGAACTACTGGATATCCAGGTGTCCGACCGACCAGTCTGACGAGATCAATCATCAGGCGGCCATTCTATAGCGGCCGCGGGTTCAGCCAGAAGCATCCGGGGCCGAAGTCTTTAATGATGAAGCCAGAAGAAGAGAACTTCTTCCTCGCCTTGTGCTTATCAAGAACAAGAGCAGTACCAATTAATCATCATTATTAAGCAACGCCTTCATCGTCGACGACGACGGCCTCCCTCGCGCCACACTCTTCTCCTAGTTCAAGGTCTAGAAAAGTTGTTGTTGCCTTGCATGGACCTATCTACCCCTTGCGGCAATCTGTGAAGAAAGACCTCGTATAAGAAGAAGGAGCACAAGATAATAGCAGAAATCTAGCGGATTGGCCATCCCCCCGAACTGTGGAATCTCCTAACCAACGGTATCCCCAGGATGCCACCACCATCATCAAGAGGTCAGTAATAAGGAGATTGACTGCTGTTGTGGTGCACGTGGGCCTCGCGGTGAGAAATCCAGGACAGAGCTTCTCTCCTTGAGCTTCCGTTTCTCCTCTTGATGCAGGTCTTCACTGCCAGCTACCATATGGAGTGATGATTACATGTGGTGGATAGACGCAACAATAGTCAGCCTAGATCTTCTGAGACATCGGTGATCGACGCCTTTCTTCAAATGAGGTCAGCCAGTTGTTGGGTCAGTTTTTTATTAGAGCCTTTCTTAGCGCCTTGCGGCGTGGTGGAGTAGAGATCCTACCTAGTTCGTCACGGTCTGCACCAGACGGATGTGGGAGGAGACTGAAGACACATTCGCATCGTATTGTGTCCGACGAGGAGCCTTTGCTTATTTGCTATCTACAATAATGTACCACAACCACCTATATAGCGATGATTCTTTCTGCTGCCTCTCGCCGCCGCTACTATAATGCTAGAAGGGTTAGGGTTAATAAGCGGGGTCGGTTCTTCAAGCATAACAGATGACCTTGCTTCTCCAGGCCGTGCTCTTCCTTCTGAGAACTGACAAACAGCAGAACAAGGAGGGGTAAGCTCCAGACAACGCAGCATATTGCATCGATCATCAGCAACAACCGGGAGATCAGCTCGTAGACTGGCTCCATTTGTTGTGTCTGACGTAACTCCCGGGCGCATTGCTGTCTATCTTTCCGCTCAATCACTTGCTTTCAGCCCGAACGAACATGGGGTCTTCGCCAGACAAATTGAGGGGATTGTTCTCCACTACTCTTGTTCTCTATAAGCATCGAAGAACATGATCCAGTGGCTAGACACGAGGCTAGGACTACGGGTTCTTAACTACTATTTATAACAACGTGATGTGCGTTGACATCATCAACATCGTAGAGAAGATGTAAGGCGAAAGCGAGATCTATTAATCATCAGAGGCTGAATGGAAAACGAGAGCATGCGAGACCTGAATGAGGGGTAAATAGGAGCAGCATCAGCGCGGTCGAAGTTCCTTGCAGAGACCAGAAGAGGGTGAGACCTAATAAAGGTGTCTTCCTTCTTCCCCACATTGTGAGAGACGGGACTACCGGGTATCCGCAGTCTATAGAAGTCCGTGCAATGCTAGGCCCAACGCGCATCGAACGGAAAACAACCTGCTTCGCGGCGGGAAGAAGAATGCTGGTCGGATTACCCTCGCATGCGAGGATTCCGTCGACTGGAATGGCAAGAGGAGCGACCTACCCACCCTTCTTGGTCGCTTTTCGTCTAGGCCTTTGTGCACATGGACCTCCCGCTCAATGCTAAGTGGCAAGCACTTCTTCCTGCAGAGATTCTCCGATGGAGCTCTCTTACTGGCTAATTGTTGGGCGTGTTTCTGGGCCAGGACGCAGCGGGAAGGCGACGAAGCACTGCTCCTCAGCCTCACAGGGTTCTCCGCACCGCCTCGCACCCTGACGCGGATTGGCCCGGCCAATGGCAGCTCTTCTTCTATATGCTAACGAACTCTTGGGGATGATACGCGATGATGCTTCTGTTACTGATGATTGAGATGATGAGGGATGATCAACAGCAGAGAAGAAGAAGCAGAGTTTATTCTGAGCCTTTTATTTGGGAGCAATCCTCTTGCTGTCATGATAAATAATGTTGATGATTGACCAGGAGCAGGATGATCAGGAAGTTTATTTCTTGTGAACAGAAGACACTCTCAGTGAAATACCTATACTGTACCTAAATTGTATAGGAACGAAGAACAATTTGTTTCTCTCTTCTTTTTTCTTGGTAAACGAGTACTTGTACTCGTAGTAGCAGGCCCTCTTCGTTGTTCTCCTTGGGCGGATAATGGGCGTTTCCCCATCGTTGTTGTCCAAAATAGTATACATACAAACCTTATATATATATATATTGCAATATATTGCACATTTGACTAAAGTATTCAGCAGATGGCCTATCGTTATTGCTGAAAAGTTATCGTTACTACTGCCGAGCCGTTCAACTATGATTCTTCGTCCTTCTCTGATCATGATGTTGGAGGAGGAGAGCGTGTTGAAGAAGAGCCTAGGACTTTGTAGCTCTTGTCTCTTCTTCATTTTCTTCTTCTTCTTCTCTTTTACTTCTTCTTGTTCCTACTAGTAGTATTCTTATAGCAACTTCGATTGAATTTCTATGAAAAAAGAGCAGGAAGACAGAAAGGCACTCCTTGAATCATTATGGATAAGCGTATTCTTGTTCAGCAGTTGGATCCCGCTCTAGCTTGCATGATTGAGCGCCTTCTTCTTCTCCTCCTCCTCCTCCAGCTCCTATCATTATTGCAGCAGACTTCATCAACATGATTCTTCTTCCTTTTCCGATGATACTGGTGGAGGAGGAGAACGCGTTGTGGAGTCCAGAGCTTCGTAGCTGTCATCTCCTCTTCATTTCTCTTCTCCTTCTCCTTCTTCTCCTTCTTCTGCCTCTTCTTCTCCTCCTCTTTCTCCTCCTCCTTCTTCTTCTTCTTTTATCTCTTCTTTTACTTCTTCTTCTGAGGGGAAGAAAAAGGGCTATTCAAACTGAGAATAAGCTTGAAAGGCCGGGAAGCAAGGGAAAACAATAAAAAAAAAAATCTCAAACCTTACTAATAATTGCAAAGCAGATTCCTGAAACCTTGATCGGTCATCCCTGACCGGGCAAGGCCTAAACAATCTTACCAGTTCACTCTCGTTTTATGTGAGTAAGAGGAGATTTTAATGATGTTCGTTGGGAGGAGACAGAGAGCCGGTGGGTCAAACACTAGACACACTTCTTCTTCCCTAACTCTTGCTTATTCCAATGCCGCAACCTTCCCCCAGAACGCGATTGTAGATAGAACTAGTTCAGGTCACAGTTTCTTCTACTATCTTCTTTTCTTCTTCTCTCCTTCTGCAATAGCTCGGCGGCTAATCATAATCTGCCAAGCGACGAAGAAGGCCTCCTTCCGTGTCAAGCAGTTTCTTCTTCCACTGGGCTTCGTTTTGTTGGTATTTGTTTCTATTCTTCCTGTTGCTGGCGCCCGATTACGATGATGAACTCATCCTTCCTCTCTTATATGTACGGATCAGGAAGTGCCTAACATTGACGAAGAACAGGACGAACAGCATCTACTAGTAGTAGCAGCAATAGCCGCAGCATCCTGGACGTTAAGAACTGCACAGGAGGATGGGCGGACCTAGCTGCAGGAGCCCGATGGAGATGAAAGATTACTGCTGCTTGCTGGCTGGTTGTAGGAGAAATAAAGACGCAGGGGTCAGTAGTCTTCTGAGACACTACTATTATTGGCGCGTCCATTCAGGCTCTCCAACAATCATTATCATCATCATCATCACTCCCTTGACAGGACCCAACCAGCAAATTTTTTTTTTACTAAAGACTCAACGTAGCGGCTAACGACTAGCCACCATTTATCTTGCGAATCTTTCTGATGTTCTGATGACAACCTCAACTCCATCATCTCACCATCCTGCTGGCTCCTCCTCTGCTGCTCCTCCATCCTACTCCGCTCTTCCCGTTAGATTTAATGACCTGTAAGTGATGGCTTATAAAGAGGCCTGCTGCCCCTGCTGGACGTGACATATCGGCTAGAGGGCTGCTGCAGTAGATACTCGTAGCGACATGAAGGTTCTATGAGGTAGTCAGATAACTATAGCAAAGCGCTCGCTGTTGTTGTTGCCACGGAGGTGGTCATTCTAGCAGATAGCTAATAATCTCCTCGGCAACAACACCTTTGAGAAAACGCCAAGCTCACGCTTCCCATCGTGAAAGGTTACTAGTAGGCGGTTCCCGAGAAGGGAGGCGAGAGTGTCGGTTCGCAACCAAGGACAGACTCAGTTCAATGGCCAGCGTAGAACATTATCCAAGACCATCGCCGCGGGAGTTCCACTTTCATGTTTACTTTGATGAGACCGACCCAGACAGCGTGCAACATGCGCTACGCCTCAGACAAGAGCTGCTCCGGCGCTGGAAAAATGGAGAGTTCGTGGCAGTACCCTTAGGGAGCATTGACACCAATGAAGGAGAGCCGAGACATAGCCCAACAACGATAATGGACAACGAACAAGAGAAGAGAGTACCGACAGGGGTGAATATGTCACCAGTCGGCCCACACCCCACAGGCTCCTTTGAAACATGGGTCCCACTAGAGCATTTTGCTTCCGTCTACACGTGGTTCCTCTCGCACCGAGGCCCACTCTCAGTGCTAGTGCATCCTCTTACGCTTTTTGAGGTACGGGATCACACTGTAGACGCTGTCTGGATGGGCAAATCTTATCAAAGCGACTTAAATCTCAAGGTCCTCCAAGACCAGCCATCGGGGTTGATGACCTCACAATATCCGCAGTTGGGTCTAGGATATGCTGCTAGCGCCTAGTCTGTGAATGCCGAGAGTCCCGTAGTGCAAGCTCCTGGCCCTAGCGATTAGTCTAGTTCAGGTCTCTCGTTCGCTAGCTTTGCATCCCAGTTGTGGAAAGTATACGTCAACTTAGCCCTGCTACTCTTGCCAATGAAAGTGCCTTATACTTCTACGTCGGTCTTCGTATGCAGATAGCATGTGGCATAACCCCAGCTCATAACGAACTGCTTCTTGTCTACAATCTCAATACCAGGACCCTCGAGATGCTGCACGCAAAAACACTTCGTTAGGTCACACTGCTGAGAAAGCACACTCTATTGCCACCTTCTTACCTTTGTCAAGGTGAGGATGCGGGTCCCTGGCTTCAGTGAGCCAGCGGCTTCTCCTAGTTTCTTCACCAGGCTTTTGTCAAAGCAAGTGGAGTTGATAAAGATAATGTCTCCGTCAGACCTAGACGTCCATTGGTAAGCCGCAAGATTCGCTATAAGGTATCGCGGCAAGGTATAGGGCTTTTTGGCCTCAAAGGACAGGCGTACCAGTCATACTGCAGGATATCTCCTCTGATCATCTCAACCGCCACTGTTTGGTGTGGTGACCTTTCCTGGCATTGCATAGTTGTCAATGGCAGGGTGGCGCCTGAAGAGGTTATGCTTACTTAATATGCTTACCCTTTCGAACTCTTGTGCTACTTTGTTCGAGACCTGGCAGAGCTCCTCGATAAGTTCTATACCCTTGCACTTTTTGAAAGCATGTCCATAAAGAAGAGCCTATCGTCCCAATGAGTTAGGCGAGCTTACTATGGTTCAGAGCATTCAGCGTTGCGTTCTTACCGCAGCTATTACAGCTTTACCGGTGCCATGGCCGAGATCATAAAAGATCTAGTGCGAAGAAGTTAAAATGGTCCTGCGAGGATCATAGTTGCCATTCACAGGCGACAAACCTACCTCACCCCGTTTGGGCTGCGCCTTCTCAAGGATAGTGGCAAAGGAGAAGAAGTCTATTTCCCCATAGACTAAGGACTGAGTCTTCATCTTACTGTCAAGCAGACGATCATATCCTGCAGAAAATGGCAGGCATGTAAGAATCCCCTCTTGCGCTTCGCTTGCTTTCATGGGAACCACAGACCTGACTTTGACAGGACCTTCGCATACTCGGTCGTATACTCACTGAAGAGTCTGCTCCAGATAACGTAGGCAGAGTCCACTGCAAAAGCAACGTAGTTCAGGCAACGACCTCCATGATAGAGACTACCAATAACCACAGAGGATCACCTGCAGTCTCCACGACTGCTCTCAGAATGTTGAGCTTGAAGTTCTTGGGGTCCTTATCGTTCTATGTGAAAGCACCGAAGGACCTTGAGACACTTCCATTGAAGGATGGAGGCCAAGAAGTAGCATACCTCATAGTCCACAAGAGCTCTACGCAGCTTCTCGCTCCTGCTTAGTGTCAACTCTACTCTGGGTCTTAGTCATCGGTAGAGCGAGAGGATAAGGGTTGTGCTGTTTCCAGCTTACCTTTCAGTATACCCCGCTCATATGGAGGCAGCTTTGAGGCCAGCAGTAGCAGCTTGGACTCTGGGAAGATGAGCTTCTCCATCGCCTTGATCAAATGTTCCGGAGAGGGAAGGTCCCAACAAGTGTCTTTCCTCTGGCTCCGTACAAGCTAACGCATCTTGAGGCAGCGGTAGTATTGTTACCGAAGATCAAGGGCTCTATTGCCCGCACCGTTGCGTTCTGTTAGACTTCGTATGGAGGTAGCTGCCGTGGTCCTAGGAAGGGCAATGAGCTCAGGGCCAATGCCAAGTGCTAGTGCCACCTGTCTGGTCTTCTTTGTCCTCATAAACATCATCAAGCTCGCGGCATGATCTCTGACTCTTCCTTTCTCATCAGCTTCTTTCCTCATCTTTTTGGGCGTTAGCGCCTCGAGTAGGCTCTAACGGCATTATCCTCGTTGTAGACAAGTCATCGATGTGGCTGGTTTCTGATGTCAGTTCGTTCCCCAACTGGTTCACTGCTGGCAGCAGCAGGAAAACTCTTGCCTGGTATTCGTCTGCGTGTAGAATGTGTGTTGCAGTTTTCCTCATTGAAGCTCCACGATCGAGCCCATCAGGGAGATATCTCTTTCCTACTCGCGGACACTTTTCCAGAAGCGGAAGAGCAAAGACAGACAGCACTGAGAGAAGGGCAGCCGTGTGCTGACCAACTCTTAGACGAAGAGGTTCGCCGAAGAGCACTTTTGGACTCTGGAGCTTGGGAAGAATGGGGAACTACAAGCTGGAGGCGTTCAAGTTCAGCCTGTACATTGGAGGTATGCAGTGTATCGTCCATCAGCATTAAGGATTGCACTCAACATCATTGCGTTCTCGTTGCCCCGGGACTTTTCGCTCTTTCCTCCGGCCGGCGTCTGGCTGGCTTCTTTCTCTTCTCCGTTGCCAGTTCCGATCCTCTGTGCTCAAGTGTACAGTCACCCGGAAGTTATCGACAGCATTGTACGGAGGGTAAGTCCTCGTTCTGGGTAGGTTTGATGTGCAGATTTGGTTCTTAGACGACCTTTTCTTTCTTACAGAAAAAGTATATCATTTATCCGCCCGCCGGACCGAACCCGCCCACAATAGAAGAGCTAGAGGAAGATGCTGAGAGGAATAACGAGCTTAGTCGTCAAGCTGCAGAGAGAAGCAAGTCAGCTGACGCTCCAGTGGAGACTGCGATGGCCGCACCATCTGCAGCGCAAGGTTTCACAATAACTGACAGCCAGATTCAAATGCCCGCCCTGGCTCCTCACTTAGCACAGCCAGAGCCAGCAGACTCAGCTATTCCTGAAGTGGCACCCCAAGCTAGCTTGCAAATAGAAGAAAAGCAGAAAAAGACCGGGTGGAGACGCTACTTCCTCTTTGGCCCAAGACAATGAGGAGATAAGATTAGCATGGCCCACAGCGCTGGGTCTGAGAGCCAAAAGCCTGCCCAGCGGTAGTGGCTGTCAGGAAGCCAAATGGGTATAGTGGCTCAATTGACTCGCTGCTAGCAGAAACCTAGAAACAGCAATGGACGAGATGAGGGCAGAGGGTTGAGTTTCTTGGATGAAGTTGCCTAGGGTGGGACGGTCAGGGAGCGCTGAATGCCTATGGAGCGTTATAGTACAACAGCTTAACGTGAGCCTCAACGAAACTGCTCAGAACGCTCGTCTCCCGTGGTGCTTCGATGGTCCTTAGCCGACGACTGCAGGCCATAGGCACGTGGCAAGACTCCCCTTTAATTTCAGACTTCACGGCTAACAATCCATAAGCACATACATAGTAATGGTCTTACGAAGGGTTCACGATTACAAAGCAGAGCAGACTGTCATAGGTCGTTGCACGCAAGAGTGGGTTTCTCTCCTGAGGTGGACTTGTCGCTTCCTAAGGGGTCGCTACTCTTATTCGTCGCATTGGCAAAGAAAGGGTAGCACCATTTAACCCATTCTGCAAATTAAGAGCAAAGCATCGTTGAATACTAGCGGTCGGTCACACGTCTGAAGGGGATAAAAGGAAACCTTCAGACCTCGGGATCTAGATACGCCGTTTATTGGATAGGTTATCTAGGCCACATATGATACCTAGGCGGCACATGAAACGAGCACAGCTTGTTGCTACAACCTTGTGCCCATGAACTGTCCACTCTTGCGCAGTGATACTGGTGCATCCTCATGCGCTCATGCGCTGGCACATCAGGAGAGGCCTCCAAAACGTAAGTGGGCCCTATGTTATAGGGCTCACACTATGATGGGAGGTCGTCCTCATCGGCCCGCCAATGCGTACAATATATCGAAGGTGCTTATGTCTAGAGGAACCGCTATTCCAGGAATGATGCGTCAGCCTTTCGTTTTCTTCATCCCCAACCGTAGTGCTGCCTGCTTACACGCTGTGGGATCTCTTCGGTCAATGAACTGTCGGATAAACCGATGACGGGAACAAGAATGATTGGTGAAGAGAGAGCTCCAGACCTTATGTTCAGACGAATGCAATAGCGCACAGCCGACAGCCGACAGCCAAAAGCAGTCAATAGCCTACAGTCGACTGCCGATAGCGGATAGTCAATCATGGATAGCTGATAGCCGAAAGCCGACGACGACTGCCGATGATAAACGACAGTAAATAGCGGATAGCTCACAGCCGACTGCTGATAGCTGATAGCCCATTATAGCCGATAGGCCGTAGCAAGTCTTAGCCATACTGGCCAACAGTAGCCTTAGCCGCCCAGATAGCTGACATGAAGATGATAGAACCTTCACTCCAGCCGCTAGCTGATGGAGCTGCTGATGGCCGATAAAACCGACAAAGGCTATTTCTTATTTAGCTGATGGTGCACTTGACGACGGAGCCCGATTCACAAAGGGGTCTTGCCTCCTTCATATATTTTGCCAGCATCCTCGTTTTCAAGCAAGTAGCTCTTGTAGCTCAGTGGTAGTAGCATTCGCTTAGTAAGCGAAAGGTCCTGGGTTCAATCCCCAGCAGGAGCAAAACTTTTACATTTTACCAAGCTGTTACTATTCCCTTGCTTTGCCCAAGAGACACTTCTTTCGTGTTTCTCCATACATTCCTTTCCTACTGTACGTCAGTTGGTTTCCTATCTATCACCCTTCATTATTAGGCTTAGTTCTCTCTACTTTGTTTTCTCTTCTTTCTCTGTTCTGCAGGATCTATCATCATAATAACACATTCGGTGAAAGCCTTTCTCACCAAGACACCACCACCAGTGCACCTTATTAGCTAAGACTCTCCTCGCTCACACTGTCCTCGCTCACACTGAGCAGCCTCGGTGCGTTCACCAATCCGCTGCAGTATTGCCATCAAGCTAGAGCAGAACAAGACCCAGAAGGCGGAGAAATGTGTTTGTGGGAGCCTGTTTTGGATAGTGAGGAGGGTGGGAGCTAGTTTTATTTAGTCGTCTACCTAAAGCACGAAGCACCTACTGCCATTATTGCTGGTCCTTTCCTATTACAACTGATTTCTACGGCTAGGTGGCAAAAGCCTCCCTTCATCGTCATACACTGAATAGCTTCACTTGACAGAGAGCCCAAAACGATAGAAGTTAGAATGCCTCTTCGTCTCGGTAGAACTAGTGGTGCAATATTCATGTTCATGTAGCTCTTTCCTTATGATCAAGTTCAACAACAACCCTACTACGTTGCTCTTTATAAAGTACAGTGAAAAATTGCTTTTCAGAGAATGTACCAAAAGGATGCTTGCTATGCGGGTCATGATGGACGGTGTGAGTTGTTGAAGAAGCAACCAGCCATTGAAGAATAGGATGATGATGGGAGTCCCATGAGGACAGTATGCATGCCTGTAGGGGACATTATGCGGCGGCGCAACGTGTTGCAGTGCGCCGCCGACTCCCCTTGTCATTACTTATCTCTCTGTCTGTCTGAATAGAGCAGCTAGCGACCACCGTCATCACTGCGAGCAGCAACAGACAGCTAGCAACTTTTCTTGTCGCATTGGTAGTGGGACCGCCAATTTATCCTTTTCAACCACCGAAACGTAACTATAAGTGCTGCTAAACGCTTGCTGCAGACAAAGCGGTGCTCAATCACCGACCAAATGAAAATTTAGAGAGAAGTTGCTAACACAAGATGATCTGGCTTTGTAATAACAGCTTACTACTATGCTTTCATTCATGGAAAAAGAGCTTTGGCTGGGCGGACGATCCTGTAGCTGCCATTATTACGACGTATCCCACCAGATAGATAGATGGTGCAACCACAATTCTCTTTTTTTTTTTCCTAGTTTCACACATAGAGAGCTTGAGCCTCTTTTCTTCCTCGCTGGTTGCTGCTTTTTTCAAGAAGTCATTTGGCAGGTAGTTTACACACTGAGTTGGGCCTGCCTAGGACTAGAACATCATCTGTTATTACAGCCATTACTATCAAAAGGCACCTATAACCAGCAGGCGGTAGCAACATTATTGATCGTAGCATTTTCCCCATCCCGCTCCACATCCCAAGGAGATTTCGGTTCCTCAACCCACAGGCCACTTCCCAGCTCTGAAGTCTTCCTCCGCTTCTCTTTATTTGGAGACGGTCAGTCCGATTGATCCTCTGCAGCTGTTTGACTTGAGAAGCACAAAGGAGCTCTCAACAATCGTCATCATCCTGACATTATTCAGAGCGGAGCTTCGTCAGTGTTTGAGGAGTTGGCGCGATGGCGTCCAGATTTTTGCCGGGAACTGGTGTTTGAAATTAGTCTATATCAGTAATACAAGCGTTAAATCACGTTGGTATTCTACTAACAAGCTCATTAGATTCCTTATGCGGTCATCCCGAATCACTGTTCGAAGTGATGATAACCTTCCTGGTTCTGACAAATATCCCTAATAGAATAACTTCTAATTCTAAATGTGAACTGGCGGAACAGTGCAGGATAGGAATTGGACCTTCCCACGAATAATAAGGCTTCCGTTTTCACTGGATAAGCGGCAACCTTTCTGAAGACCCAAAACGCCATCAGGTTATTGCCTGGTCTCTCTTGCGGATGGGTCTCTTCGCCATTGAAGCTCAGTGAAGCTCTTTGACGGACCGCTGCTGGTAGAAGAGACGAGAGACTGAGAGCCAGAGAGGTCGCTCCCATTGTCTTTCTTCCATTGTCTACTGGCTAAGAAGGCGCCTTTAGCGTCCTGTCATCGTAGTAGGCTTTAGTCGCCCCCCAAAAAGGAAACATGAGTTCGGATGCAGAGGTTGAGATGCTGCTTTTGCAGCTCATCAACCCGGACACTGCTGCCATCAAGAATGCAGAGGCGGCTTTGAAGAGGGTGATGAAGTCTGCAAACTGCGTCAAGCAATTTATGACACAGATGGAATGTTCGCAGCACATAGCGGTAAGAACTCGTGGCCTCCTGTGGATGTAGCCACTCTCTGTTATCTCAGTCCGATAGAGCTCGCAGTCTCTCAAGCGCCATGGCAAGCTCCCTTAACGTTCAGTCCTTCTTCACTTCGTTAGATGGCGCCCTTCGGAACTGCTGCTTTCTCATTCTTCGCGCCATGATAGAGTAGATTACTCGTCTAGAAGGAGAGAAGGTCACACTCACCATACTGTTGAATAGGCTCGTCAATTGGCAGCTGTTCTTCTACGTAAGAAGATTAACCAGTACTGGTCCAGACTGGCTCCCGGTGACCAATCAGAGTTCAAGGCAGCTTTATTGAGAATGCTAGCGCGAGAGCCGGAGCGCCTTGTCCGAAAGGCTGTGTGCGGAGTCGTCGCTGCTATTTCCAAGCATCTGCTGCCCGCCAATTTATGGAATGAGCTGCTGCAGTACATCAATCAGAGCACTCAGAGCCCTGATGTAAGCTCTCTCTCTTCCTGGATTTTATCCTCTGTCAGTTCTCGTGAGCTACGACTACCTTTCGTCTAACATATTATCGATCTGCAGGAGGGCCAAAGGGAACTCTCTTTCTTGCTGTTCTACTCCTTGACGGAGACGGTCGGGGACGCGCTACAAGCGCACTTCGATTCTCTGAAAAACGTATTTATCGGTGGCCTGCGCGATCAGTCGTCAATGAGAGTGCGGGTACAAGCACTTAGGGCTGCTGGAGCTCTGATTGAATATCTATCCACTGAGGATCATGTCCTGCAGGTGATTGCACCGACAAACGATTCCTAAACCATTTTCTCCTTCTACATATCTCTTGCTTCTGGTTTCCGTGTCGGGATTTCAAGCACCTCACTCCTGGCTGGTTGTGCGCTAACAGCTTTCTTCCTTCCTCTTGCAGTTCCGAGAGTTGATCAACCCCATGGTGGAGGTGGTGAGCCTTTGCTTAGAGAAGGGAGAGGAGGATGTAGCCATTGAATTCTTCGATGTCTTCAGCGAGCTCGTTGAGAGTCCTTTACCTGTCCTGACTCCATCTCTTCCTCAACTGGTCCAATTCCTTCTCGGCGTCATTGCGAACGACAAGCTTGAAGATGGTAAGGGAGAATGTAAAGCCAATGTAAAGCCCTGTATCGTTGCTGGAGCGCCTGTTAGCCTTCGTCTGTCTTTGCTCCACCATACCCTCTTGCTTTTGATATTGTCTTGCATCTTTGTTGATCATTGCATTGCCTCCGTTTGCGCTTCTCCTAGCTTCTAACGTGATTACCGCATTATGAGGTGAGCCTGCTTAAATACCTTTGTTTAACCGCACTATTATCCTTTCCGCCTTCCTCTTGCTTTGATTGCTAGCAACTCGCGACGCCGCGGCGGTAGTTATCAATAACCTTGCCACTCACAAGCCCAAGACCTTGGCAAAGAAGACATCCATCCAAGAGATCGTCAACGTTATGGTGCATCTCTGTGCGCAGGACTCTACCTCGGCAGGAGGACACTTTGACATTGAGGAGAAGGACGATGATGATTTAGATGAAGAAACACGTTCCCCTCATAGGTACGCGAGGATAGATGACCAGTGGCCTAGTCTCTGTCAGTCTTTGCTTTTACCTAACCTGCCTGTTTCGTTCCCTGGTACTACTCTTCTTTACTGAGAACAGCATTGCCCAGCAAACGTTGGACACTCTGGCGCTGCGGTTACCCAAGAAGTACATCTTCCCCGTCGTGCACTCTACTGCTCTGGCAGCTTTATCATCCCCCCAGCCCATGGAAAGAAAAGCAGGCTGCACCCTGATAGGAGTGGTCGCGGAAGGCTGCGATGAACAACTGAGAGAGCGCCTTGATGAGCTTCTTCCGCTCGTCCTAAAGTGCTCAGAGGATCCTGAACCTCTAGTTAGGGAGGGATCATGCTTCGCACTGGGCCAGTTTTCTGAGCATCTGATTCCTGACATCCTTGAGTACCACGCATCGATCCTGCCAGCGGTATTCAGGATGCTCGATGACTCCTCTCCCCGTGTGCAGGGCATCTCCTGCTATGTGCTAGAGAGCTTCTGTGAGAACCTAGAAAAGGAAGCGGTGATGCCCTATTTGGAGCCACTAATGGTCAAGCTGGTGGGGCTTCTTCGCTCTCCCAACCAAAAGTTCCAGGGTATGGCCATTGGCGCAATCGCGGCGACGGCTGTAGCGGCAGAAAAGGAGTTTATCAGGTTCTTCGAGCCCATTGTCGGTAGGTTATTCTCGTTATCTCAGAGCAAGTGGCCTATTCCTTAACCTTGGCTTCAATGCAAAAGGGCAATCCTCGTGTCTGCAGCTGCTTAGCTGACCTCTAGCACTTCTCTCCCTTCTCTTTGCGGTCCTTACCTTCAATTTCTTGCTCAGACATGATGAAGATCGTTCTTAAGAACGCAGATGAGAGCCAGCTCTCTCTTCGGGGCCGCGCCATTGAATGCATGGGCCATATGGCGATTGCTGTGGAGGAAGATGCTTTCCGGCCGCATCTTCTTGAGATAATGACCTTAGCAGTTCAGGGATTGGCACTCGAAGATCCAGAGCTTTCTGAATATACGTTCGCGTTCTTCTGTAACGCTGCCAAGGTTTTTGGTGAAGAATTTGCGCCATTCCTGCCCCAGCTAGTGCCACACCTCCTGCAGGCCAGTCAGATTTCGGACGGGGAAACGATCACCGTCAAATCGCTGCATGTAAGTTCATTAGCAGCCTTCTCCCTGCGCGTAAAGCCCCATTATGTACAAGCTGATCACTCCTAATATAGGACGATCATCCTGCCCTCGAAGGCTTTGACGATGATGAAGATGAGGATGATGAAATTTCAGGACGTGTCACACAGAGTGTGAGAACCGCAATGCTAGACATGAAAGCTGCATCTATTGAAGCTCTGGGCTTCCTGGCAGAGTACACAGGTAATCGAGAGAGCAACTAACCCGTGCTGGGCAGAACGATAGAAGAGGGAAGTCGACGGGACGAGGGCAAGTCAAATCGCTTGAGATGGGGAAGGTTTGGTAACTACCAAGTGTCTTTAGAGCAAAGACTAATTTGCTACCGCTAGGTCGCCACTTCGTCCCCTATATTCCGCGGGTCTTGGAAGTCTTTACTTTCCATTCGCAGTACTTCCATGAGACTGTTAGACTTAAGGTACGAGAGTTACCACGTGTAGCTGCCCTCCAACCTTCTTCGTTTGGCTTTGCACTGGTCCTAAGCTCCGGAAGCCCTTGCTCCAATATTGTTGGTCTTCATCTTATGGTCACGTGTGCTACTGGCGTTGTAGGTGGCGGGGGCTCTCTCCAGCATGGTAAAGGCATGCGTAATTGCTGTTCCTGTCAAGTTTGAGATTGGGCAAGTGGTGACTCTGGAGCCGTCTACCTCCGCCGTAGTCGAGCAGGTTATTGCCATGGTCAGTGCCGGACTTCTCACTTTATGGGGACTGGACTTGCTCTGTCATCTATCTATATCCGTTGCGGTGTCTGTCTCTATCACAGACTTTCCTTAAACTATCCTACCCCTTGGGCACACTATTTATCCTCCTTCACCTTTTCGGCTGGTATATCGTAGGAAGTGTATGGCCTTGCTCTATCCTGCATCTGTTCTCCTTCGATCTCTCTGGAATTCTTTAGTTCTTGTAGTTGCTTGAATGTATGGCTCATGATTGCAACGTCTCTGCTTGCATTGTCTCGTTTAGTTGGCAAACTTCCTGGTGGATGAAGAAGACAAGGAGGTGGTCGCAAAGAGTTGTGAAGGAGTGCAGAAGGTTGTCGAGCTTGTCGGACCCACAGCAGTGGCCAAGCCCATTAACGAGCTCATGAAGGCTATTCTAGATCTACTCCAGGTACCTTATGCGCGGATCGCACGAGAGGGAAGCCGATGAAGATATGAGCATAGAAAGAAGGGAAGGTGGAGAAGAGCGAACAGAGTGATCTAGTAGCGGGATTGCAGCTTCCCTTACAATGCGCTATGTTGCAGGAGAATGCCCTTTGTCAGAACGCTACAGAGGACGACGATGAGGAAGAAGTAGAGCATGATCGTATTCTCACTGATGCACTTTGTGATCTCATCGGAGGCTTGGCCAAGGCGTTTGGACCCTCTTTCGACCCTCTCTTCCGACCCCTCGCTCCTGCCCTGGTTCGCTTCTTCAAGGCTTCTAGGCCGAGCACAGACAAGGTGGCTGCGATGGGCTGTCTGGCGGAGGTGCTGGAGGCATTGGGAGAGACCATTGTGCCTGGTTATGTTAATGACATGGTACCACTAGTCATAAGAGGTGAGCAAGTGAAAGAATGGTCATGATCTAGGTTGAGTGGGCGAGGATTGAGAGAGGTAACGGCTACCGTCATCTGCTTATAAGGTCTCTAGTCCTATCATGTTGATGTTGCCTAATCCTGGCGGTGAATGTGCCTGATGTAGATCTGGGAGACAAGGATCACGAGCTACGTCGGAACTCTGCCTACTGCGCCGGTGTTCTTATGCAAAAGGGAGGAGCAGCAGTGCAGCCACACTTCCTTTCCATACTAAAGGCTCTGCGGCCACTTTTCAACGCAAAGGGAGCAGAGGCACCAGCAGCAGATAACGCCGCTTCCGCTGTTTGCAAGATGATAATGGCTAGCTCTGCCTCTCTCTCTTCCCTTCCCCTTGGGCAGATTTTACCTGTCCTAATTGGTGCTCTTCCTCTTAAGGTAGACATGGATGAGAATGAGACCGTATATAGGTAAGAGAGGAAAAGATTCTTAGTGTAGCACTTCGCAAGCGGAAGGTTGAACTCTGACGTCTTATCTTCACTGAGATGGCTAAACGTAGGCTAAGGCCCGGAACATGTGTGTGAGAGGGAGACAGAGACGTACGCAAAGAGAAAGAGAGAGACAACGGACCTAGCAATAGACAACGGGCCTTCTAGGGGTAACGACCATGAGGAAGAGAGAGAGAGTGACAACGAGCTAGGAAGGAAGAGTTGAAAGGCTAAAGTTGCGCTGGTCATATTACACAGATGCCTCGCTGGTCTGATCACCCAGAAGCAGCCTGATACCATGAACTTCATCCCACAGATTGTCAGGTAAGACAGGGTCCAGCAGTACTTTTCGCTACTTTATGATGTGACTTACTGACAACTTTCCCACCTCTCTCTTCTCTCTCACACTCCCTTTCTCTCTCTTTCTCTGCATATCTCTCTCTCTCTCTCGTCCCCTGCGCCTATCCTTTTATCGCAACACACCACATTCTCCCTTGATATATGAATCTGCCAGCATCTACGCGCAGGCGCTTGACGAGGAAAGCGATGTAGAGGGAGCAGCGAAGGAGATGATCCTAAACTCATTGCGCGGTCTATTTATGGACTTTGGAGAGCAAATGAAGGCTGTCGTTGGTTCTCTGCCAGAGCGGGAAAGGAATAACATCATGAAGCATGCCTAGGAAAAGAAGAGAGAGAGAGAGTGAGTGAGAGAGAAGGAAGAAAGTCGGCCATAGTAAGGCTTAAGACATTAGCAGATGTAAGGTAGCTTGACAGGCCAATTTAACCCATAGATTGGACGAAGGTAGGCCTAGTATAATAGCATGTAGGTGAGTCGAAGAGAGCGGGAGACAAGGAGACATCCTTTAATATTATTGCATCTTTTCTCTTTTGAAAAGCTTTAGCCGTCGTCACGAGGTAGTTCTTCTGCGTTTCTTTCGCAATCTCTGCATGGTATGTTCTTTTATCCAGTGACCGCGGGCGACATCCCTTTCTACTTCTTCCTCCAGTCCACTCAACTCTTGCTTCTCGTTCCCTCGGACAGCATTCAGGTCGTGTTCTCATCTTTCTTTCTCTCTTCTGCTGAAGCTTAGGCATCCGACATTGTCCTGCTGCCCACTTTCTTTCTGTTTCTCACTCCTCTCTGATCGAGGGCAATCTGTCAGCGCTCAAAAATTGTCTGCTTCGGTTGAGGACAAACGAGGATGCATCTTGAAGAGAGCTATCGATCACGCGCTCGTACTGGTCCAGAAGTGGGGTGAAAATGCGATGATATACTATCGCGGCGCCCTGCGTGTTGGAGAGCGTTACGCAGAGAGAAATACGTGGATCCACAAGGTGATCTTGGAATAGAACGAGCAAAAAGGCAGGTAGACTAGAGGCTCACGTAAAGAACATGCAACTACAGAGAGGAAAGACAGAGAGAGAACCAGACAAATAAACGAAGAGCGAGACAGAGAGCGACGATAGAGAGATACGATAGAACGCAGCCATCAAGGGATAGGCAAATAGGGAGAGAGAGCGAGTACAAAGAAGGCGGAAAGACAGCGACAGACGAAGGAGACCGCTCCATGGAGATGGGCTTAGAGGAGATGCTAGCGAACCATTGCGGTAGAGAAAGTTCCCAAGCTGCTAATAGATAGAGACCAAGATCCAACGCTGCCCTTACCTTAAAGGATGGCAGTGCCAGCCAGCATACACAGACAAACTTTAGGTACAGGTAAAAAGGGATCCTAGGGAGTGCCATCGTTTAGTTGCACGAAATACACTAAGCGGGGCGCTATCCCATCACCGTTGTAACGGGAAGAGAGAAGAAAGCGAAAGAGAGGAGATGCTAGGGAAGTAGAGGGGCCGACTGAGCTGACGGCAAGAGGGTAAGGGCCTGCATGCAGTAGAAGGATTCGAGGTCGAGGGACGTTGAGGGTGACAGACGTAGGAAGGGGAGAACATAGAGAGATAAGTCAAAGCAAAAAGGAAACTTAAGAGATGGGAAGCCGAGAGAGAACAGAACAAACAGTAAGGGTCTACTCACCAGTTGACAACACTTGTCAGGTAGGACTCCAATATCAAAAACAAGGTACTGATAATCCTGGGGCAAGAGTCACGGTTAAGATTCACTCAGAGAGGCGAGAGACTCTGATCCACACGACTGACAGGAAAGCAAAAGCGAAGCCTGGAAGAAGGAGTCGAGACAGAGATTGGCGAACGACAGGAGAGAGCAGAGAAAGACGGGCTTCTACATGACTCAGCTTTTCGAAGAGGCTCGCACCAGAAAGTTAGCCATTGGATGTGATTCTCTTCATCAGGCCTCTGTATAGAGCAGATCGAGGCATACAGCGGGAAGGCGTAGGAGATCACGGGGCTGATGGACAGAGCATGGATCAGATTTTGGCAAGTTTACGCCCTAATCGTCAGCTGAGGGAGAGAGATGCCTAGGAAGGAGGTCTCGAAGGGACATGTAAAGACGCATTCTCAAGTCCTCTCAAGTCCCCGCTGACTGTCAGAACCCAGTATGATATTCGTCGGATACCTCAGAACTGGCAAACAATATTGAATCATAGCTCCTCGCGCCTTCGTCTTAAGTGGCTATGCTTATCTCGTCCTCTGCTTCTCGAAACATTGGTTGCTTGCCCTTTGTCCTTCTCGCTCTTGTGTGGTCACCTTATGTTTCCATAATACTCAATACAAGCTTTCTCACTCGTGTCTGACACGCAGACAAGCACTCACAGACAGAGCACGAACCTATGAGAGTCTGCAAAGAGACAGGTGAGACCCCAGACATCTCATGGACAACGCTGGCACATGGCACATGGCTCAGACAGAGCTCAATGAGAAAGATTATTGGGAAGTTTGGCAATGATCTTTCAACTTCCACCCTCGGCCCTGGGGGAGTTCTGCAGCTCAGAACAAGGCTTCTGAGTCCTGGAGGAGTTCTCGGAGCTCTATTTTACTTGCTCTACAGTTCTGCAGTAGCTTTGGGCGTTGACTAAGATCTCAATAAGTTTTCAGGACGCAGCAGCAGCGGCAGCAGCAAAGGGCGCTGAAGAAGGGCAGAAAGGTTCATGCAGCGATGAGCCATAGCTTCAAGGGTATAGCAAGGACAGCCGCGGGTACACCTGGTAAATAGACTGCAGAAGAAGACGGAGACATGAATGAATGTGTTGGAGCATACATAAACCTGTGAGGCAAGGGCTTTCGCAAGGGTGGAGTTAACAAACCAAGAATATAACGGAATCATTAGTTTCCAAGCACTTCTGCCAACCATAACGACAGGCTGGAAGCCTGCCCAACAGGATCAAGCAGGATGGAAAGGTCCGAAAGGTCCTCCTCCCCAAATCGACATAAGATTCAACGGACAGACGACGGCAAGCCATATCGCAGATTGAGATCCTTATCTCCCCAACGTGGGAGAGACAGTCCTCACCGTAGCAAGTCACGTAGTCCTTCCAGGGGGAGAACAAGAGATCCGGATCGTCGCAAAAGCCATCACCGCTCTCCTTCTCCTTCCCCAAGTAGAAGACCCAGAAACCGCAAAGGTAAGAACGTCACCAGTTTGGATCAATGTGTCGAGAACATCTTGACTCAGTTAGCGCGATACGCTTCTCGTCCATTTCTTCCCTTCTTTGAATGTGCAGCTGAGGAAAGAAATGAAGAAGAGGGTTCCCCATCGTCCATAGAACAGCTTCAAAGCCCCAATCGGATCAGGTAAGCTGGAGTGGCAACCACATATGGTGACACCAGCATACTAACACGTTGACACGTCTTGCAGTGATGTGGGCGACGAGGGAATAAAAATAATAGCAGCTCAGCCTGTGGTGCTTGCTGGTAATGGTCTGAGGTCAAACAAGGCTGAAGGTGAGGGCTGTTTCTGTTGTTATGTATGTACACGTTCTAACCTCATCAACATGGGCTAACTTTAGCAGCAGAGCAGCAGTCGATAAGCAAGAATGAGAAGGTGCAATTTCTGCAAAGAGTCATAGAGCGGCTTTTCAGTTGACCCCTTCAAACACGCTAAGTCCTTGCAATATGTACTTTCTCTCTTATTACCGGTCTGGTGATGTTGGTAGGTGGAAAGTCAGTGGAGATCAGCCGCTGCTGCGACCTTTGCTGGCGACACTAAGAAACAAGACAAGTTTCTAAGGTTAATGGGAGCCAATAAGTCAGGTTCCCAGGTTGAGAGAGAGCCGACACAACAAGCTAGCAGCATCAGTCTTCCATCTCATTTATTAGACGATAGCAAGGTAAGGGTCACTCACCGTCAGTCACCCTTCCCTTCTTATCAGTAGGCTAGTTTCTATAAATCTTCCAGTATCCCTTACATTTTAATTTTTATCACTTCTAGCTGAAGCAAGACCTAGAGCGGCAGTACAATGACAGCATTCAACAGCGCGGGCGAAGAGCAGGCCTCGGCTAGTCGTTCAAGTAGGGCTGACCTCTTTTCTGGTCGCTCCTCTACAGCTCACTGCACCAATATAACGTGCTTAGCGCTTGCACGGGATGGTGATCTCAGGGACGGCGGAGTGAACTCCCATGTCCAATGATATGATGCCCGCTCACGCTCGAGCTCCTGCCACGTTGAGTGAAGCGATGGATCCTTCATCAATGAGAAGCGTGGAAGAAGAGTCTGATAGTGATGACTGAGCTACGTCCCTTCAGTTCCCTTGCGTCTGACAGCAAGTTGAAGATGGTGGATGTGCGGATAGGAGCGCACTTTGAAACATACATTAACAGTCCAACGCACGGTGTTAGATTATCATTAGAAGGACCTTTCTATCGATATGGTTCTAGTAACTAATAGCTCCGTGTATAATGGCCGTTAACGTCCGAGTAAGGGATGGTGGAGCGCGGTGTCGTTTCTCTTCTTCTCTTCGATGATTCTGAAGACTTCATGAAGCTTGGTATCGAAAAGTTCTCACCCGTCATCTTTGTGCCTTGTATGAAGCTACGATCCGGTGCCTAGCTAATGACTCGCACCTCTGTTCGATCTCTTACTATGCTAAGGCCGAGTCCACATTCTGATTGAGGATGATGGCACTACTGAAGATGTACCATAAGATGCTATACTAAGGAGACTGCGAAGGACTACTTCCTGGCCATTTACACGGTACTCTCTCTAACTAAGCAGTACTGGTGAGCAGTCGTGGCCCTCTGGAAAGAGACAGAATGGCAGAATTTAGACAGCTGCCAATCAAGCAGTTCGCACAAACAAGAGAGAGAGAGACGCCAGAAGGTGAGCCATCCACCTCATCACTGCAGCTACTAGGTGCCTCCCTTTATGGCTTCCTTGCTTCTTAGGGCGGTACTGGAGGAAGTTTAGACATCCTATTGTGGAGCAGCAAGTGGCACATGCGACCCATATTGATTTCTCTCCCGCGGAGCCATATGACTTTGCTGTGACCAGCTCCACAAGGTTGGTGCATTGATCATTGCGAGCAAAAGAGGGATTAAACTCGACTAACCTTCCCTGGCATCCCATGCCCTGTTCCACTTGTCAGAGTTACTATTTATAGCGGCAAGACCTGCAAGGTCAAGAAGACTCTTAGCCGATTTCAAGATGTTGCTTATTCAGGTACTGATCCACTTGAAGGGCACTAAGGCATTGTAGACAAAAGAGAGATGGGAAGGAGCCATTGTGGCGTTGATTGGAAGAAAGGAAGGGAGTGACAGACAAAGGAAAGCTAAACAACACACTATCTTGCGGTTGCCCGCCAGGCTCATACAGAAGCGATGGGAAACTGATAGTGGCAGGAGGAGAGCAGCCAGTAGTGAAGATCTTTGATCTTGGGTCGAGGACGGTACTTCGCTTGATGCGTGGCCACACAGCGTACGTTTGCCTTTGCCTTTTTCTACGTTCTTTGGCTCTCAGATGTTGCTCTATATTGGCCCTGAGGAGAGTGTCGAGTTTCTTCCCTCATTAGAACCTTGCCCGCTCCTAATCAACCCGGTACCGTCCCTATCGTCGCCTTCCTTTAGCCCCGTCCATTGCACCAAATGGGGTACGGATAATACTTCTATTCTCTCCTGCTCGGACGATAAGACAGTCAGACTCTGGGACTTGCCCACAGGGAAGAGCGTATCCGCCTTCCTGGGCCATAAGGTAGAGAAGTGCATCCGCCCATAGCATTCAAAATGCTGACAATAACTGCATGGTGGCGTGATCCCTCTTGACACTCCTCTTTACTAATTCTGGAACTTGCTGTGCACGGGCAGGACTTTGTGCGAACAGCATCCACCTCCCCCTCGGATCAGAATGTAAGTCTATTTTTCTTTTCTAATAGCCCCATTGGCTGGCAACTGCATGTGGGAGTGATAACGAATTCATTCTGTCAACTGTCAGCAGCCTGAATTTATGCCTCTTCCTTTCGCTCCTGCTCCGTTGCTCGTGCTCTTCGACCTTGCTCGTCGTGCTGGTGGTCCTGTCTTGTCAGTCACCGCTTCTGCTTGTTCTGCGCTTTCCATTCCCTTACTTTAAAAGCAACGACTCTAACGTCAGTCTCTTTAGGTGTGGGCCACAGGTTCTTATGACCACAGTGTTAAATTATGGGATGTGAGGTCGGAGTCGCGAACTCCCCTCACATCGTTGGACCACGGGTCGCCTGTGGAAGCTTGCCTCTTTTTGCCGGGAGGAAGTTTTGTCGTCACCGCGGGGAGTAATGTGATCAAAGTTTGGGATATTCTTGCGGGAGCCAAGCTAGTAAACTCGTTCTCAAATCATCAGAAGGTAATGAAATTAGTTTGCCTGTCTCGGGTTTAACAGGGTGGAGTCTGCCTAATTGTCTGTTATAAACTGATAATTGGTGCCGAATAGTCTTTGACCTTGCTACTTCGTTCCCTGCTCTTGCCTGAACCCTCAGACCATCACTACGTTAGCTTTGGATGGAACTGCAACTCGATTGCTATCGGGGTCACTAGACGGACATATCAAGATCTATGACCTTCGAACCTATGAGGTCACGTACGGGATCAAGTGCACAGGGCCCATACTCAGCCTTGGGCTGTCGGTAAGCTAAACCGATTAACATTGAGATCCGATAGAGTAATGAGGTTATATCCCGGTCATTATCGCAATAAATTTGAGTCTTTCTGCTATTTCGGGTAGAATGAGTATAGAGAGTGAACGAAGGGAGGAGGGCATCAAGGCTTGTGGGTTCACGGCTATCTGCTATTTATGCTGCTCTGTCTCCAGCGGTCGAACAGTCTCCTGGTCACGGGAACCGCCGATAACGCCCTTACTATACGGCAGCGAGTTGTCAAGGTATGATAATTTTTTAATGTGTCCTTATCGTCCAGCTTATGCTCCCCGTTCTTCTCATGGCCACTCCTGCTTACCTTCTCACTTCCTTCCCATGAATCTGCGGTTGCGACAGGGTGCCGAGATTGCCGAACAGAAATCTCAGGAGACCCTTCTCAAGGGAGGAACATACAGATTTTTTCTTAGAGGGAAGAACTCAGACGCGGGACCAGACGACTTCCGCGTCGAGGCTCACAGAAAAGCCCGTCTTAGACCTTATGATCAGGCGCTCAAGAAGTTCAAATACCAGGAAGCTCTTGATGCAGCTCTGGCGGTAAGAAAAACAAGTGCCATTCACAGATGTTGAGCACCTTCCAAGTTCAAATCTCTCCTTCGGCTCCCTTGGCACGACGGCCATCGGTAAGAGGGTAACCTTACAGTTCTGTTCTTTTCCATGCACTGCTCCTCATAGACACGACAGCCTGTGGCAGTAGTTAGTTTGCTGGAAGAGCTGATCTACAGAAATGGACTGACTATCGCATTCTCCGGAAGGTAGTATCTTGCTCTTTCTTCGGCTCTCGTGAGTCAATTACTCAATAACCTCCCCTTTCCGCTCGACCGGATCCTCTATATGAAGCGCTTTCGGCCTCATAGTGAGAGCTATTAGGCGCCCTGGCTGATTGATGAACCTAACTAGGCCACTGTCTCTCTGATGCTTCTTGCTGCAGGGATGAGATCTCTCTTGAACCACTTGTGTCGTTCATGATCAAGTATATAACGAATCCTCGATACTCTATGCTTCTTATCACCGTCTGCAGCACCCTTATAGGTAGGATGTTCACGGAAGCGCCTGCCCTTTCTCTCTAGAGTTCTATCTTATCAAGCATGAGCTCTTCTTTATTACTCTCGCTTGCTGATTGTCTCGTAGCCGTATGCCATACGAACATTGATGCAATTTGGTTGAAGCTAGGGCGCTCCTTTATGATAATCTTACCAAGAGGCGACCATCTTTGGTCGTATGATGCTTTGACTCCATCTCTGACCTGATCCTTACTTGTAATCTGTTATTGCAGACATTTATGCCCCGGTGGTAGGACAATCGATGATAATCGACGAACTATTTTTCAAGCTCCAGACACGGCTGAAGCAGGAAATCCGGTTCCAGAAGCAGATGTTAGGCCTTCTTGGCTCTTTAGATACAATCCTCGCCGCAGCTAGCTCTACACCGAGTTTAGGTCATGAGTCAGACGATGTGGCTGCGGTCGATGTTAGCTAATACGGATAACATCTTCACAGAGCATGTGGAGCAAAGCAGGTGATAACTACGAAGAGTTAGCCCCTTAGCAGGACCTCTCCTTATCGAGCAACCTAATTCCAGTGTCATTGCTGGTTGGCGCTGCCTTGTTTGCACAGTTGATCCAAGCTCAGCAATGAACTCTTGGTCATTTCCTCCTTCGCCTCAGACTTCTATCACTCTCGCTCGTCGCCTTATTGTCAGTGTCCCTGCTCCACGCTCCTGCGCCACCTTGAATGCTAAGAGAAACAAGGCTCTTCTTGCCACATATATTATATGTGTATCATCAATGGCTAGCCGTAACATCCCTTTATGATGAATAACGGCTTTGAGGATGGGAGGACTGGCCGTTAGCGGGTTATCATGCTTACAACTTGAACAAAATAGGGAGGAGGGAGGAGGGAAAAAGACAGAGGTAAGAGAGAGATGGTGTACTGTAGGAAAGAAAGCGAGCGAGATGGAGACAGACAGAGCGAGAGGGAGGCAGAGAGAGACCGAGAGAGGGAAGAGAATGAGTAACAGAGAGAGAGAGTGAGAGAGAGAGAGAGAGAGAGAGAGAGAGAGAGAGAGAAAGAAAAGAGAGAGAGAGAGAGGAAAGAGAATGAGAGAAAGGAAGTGTAAGCAATAAAGCTAAGTTGGTGCTTGAACTGACCTTACTAACAAGCTGACACCGGAGATCTATAAACAGTCAGGGCATGTTGGACTGAGGAAGGGGGAAGCCTGACGAATGACACGCTGCCCGGCCAGCAAAACACATAGACAAGAGCTTTGCCTCCGCCTTCATCCCGATAATCGCCTGCCGGCGGCTAAGCAGAGAGACGGGGCCATTGCCTGCTCACTCCAAAGCGGGAAAGCTGAGCATACCGATGCTGCTGGCCATGCCATCTGGCCTGTGAGGGACCTCCTTACCAGGAACCATCCCGCTTCCCTTCTGTAGCGCTGTAGCGCTCAAATCTTGTGCCCGTCTTTCCCTTCTCAGGGTCCCTCTTCAGATGCTGGCTAACCTTGGCACTTAGGTCGCTTAAGGGCCGCGAAAGATCTGAAGCGGAGACTGAAGAAGAATAGGGAGTTGAAAGTGGGAGAGAGACGGAGAGACAGACAGAGAAAGGCAGTTGGGCTTTCATTGCCTGGAGCCATGAACGATGAGACGCTCCAATCTCTTCAGAGCCTCAATGAAAGGCTGCTGGAGGTCAAGGAGAGTGTCTCAAGAGTAGAAGTGAGCCTCGATGACTGTGAACCGCCCTCGTTCTCCAGGAGCAAGAGCACCCATAGCACACAGCAGTTTCCGCCTCCGCCTCCCCATCATGCCCGCTCGCGCTCTCTGGGTAATGTGATAGAGGACTTGAGCCCTCTTGAAGAGGGAGAGCCTCTCAGCAAGGCTATGGGAAGCAAAGCAGAAGACAGATTTTCACTGGGAGGAGGAGACGAAGGAGGAGAAAGAGGGAAAGAAAGAGAGCTTCAGCGCGCTTCTTCGCATGTCAAACCAGGCACTTATGATTCTGAACTGCAAGTGAAGCTGGAGCTGGCCTTAGAGTATCTTCTGATGAAGATCTCCAGCTCTCCTCAGCTCTTTAACGAGCTCATTGACGAGAACTTGCACGGTGTTCTGCAAGAGATTTTCGATAGAGAGAGGATCCAGCAGATATTCTTCATGGATGAAGGAGAGAGAGGCAGCAAAGCGAAGCCCGGCGTTATGCAAGCTGAAGCACTTGACCAGGTAAGAGAGAAAGAGAGATGGACTCTCATTGAAAATGAGACGAAGAGCAGAGAGAAAGATCGTCACCAGTCCCCATGGGTGACAGAGAGAAATGAATAAAGAAAGACCCTATGCAGGGACAGAAGGCAGGCAGAAAGGACATAGATGTTGACAACGCAGGAAGGGAGATGGATGCGCAATACATATGTGCATAGGAGAAGGTTGACCCTGTCTTAAATTTTGCTGTCCTTAGCCTCTAGAAGCGATCCAATCATCGTCTGATCAGCCCGAAAATGGTCCTTCTCCTTATGAAGTGGCGGAGAACCCCAGATATGCGTCTTTAGAGCAGGTGGAGCAGTTGGAGGAAGATAAGACGGGGATGAGGGAAGGCGCTGGCCAGCAGCAACCTGTTCCTTCTTCCCTCCCTCGACCTCCTTCAATTCCTTTACCTCTGCCTCTGCCTTCTGTGGCGCTGTCTCCGGATTCCGTGGGCGGTAGGTAATAGAATTAGTATGAGCCGTTCGTTCGGTCGCTTCTCAAGTTTCCCCCATCCTACTACTGTTAGTCCTTTCTTCTTTCCTCTTCAGGCGTCTCTCGTTCGCTCTGTCGTGCTTCTCTTCACGCAGGCACGAGGGGTTGGGTAGGTTTCCCTCAAGTCCGGGGCCTAACTGTCCCGTGCATCCCCTCCTACTTGCTCCCAGCTTTCTCTATTATCTCCATCTCTTCCTCAAGAATGATCCTTAGGCTCCTTCTATTACACTATCTGCGGTTTCTTCTCCTGTTCCCTATGTTTAGCTGAGGCGGATGAATGGGCGGACGATGAAGACTGCGGCTATGTGGCCGTGCCCATAAGTGATAAGGAATTCAAAGCTCTGGAGGAGGAGATGCTCAGAAAGAATAAGATGAACATCAGCATGGCTCGGCAAGAAGACCGGAGGAGGAGTGAATCCTTCAAGGTAGGCTGAAGTTTGAAAGTTAACTACTACGGTTATGGTCTCTCTGGTCCTCTTTTCTCTTCGTACCTTCCTCTCCCTCTGTCGCTCTCTCTCTGTCCTTCGCTCCCTTTCTCTCTCTCTCTCCCGTTTCCTCTCTCGTTCTCTCTCTGCTCTCTGTGTCCCAATGTCCTGCTCTCACAAGTGTGGCCTCGTCTTGGTCATGCAGTCGTTATTATGTCAGTTTCTTGTTAAGTTGTCCTAGTGCTTCCTCACCAGCAGCTACTGATACTTCTGGACGCTCTGCCATCTTTCTCGGCATCTGTGCCTATCTTGAGCAGCTGGACACGATCTCTCCATCTGTGGCCTCGATCCCTTCCCAAACAACGGACAGCGATCACACGCCAGATCCCTTCATATCCGAAGGAAGAGAAGGAAGAAGAGAAAGTAACGGAGACATTGAGGATGGGGAACTGTATAGCAGCGCTTACGGCTCAGATTATGAGGAGGATCTAGCACGAGCCTACGATCATCTGAAACTCAGTCTCAACCCAGAAGGACTTGGTGGTAGATTATTCCTCTCCGCTATAACGTCAGCTCTCCTTTTCTCCGCGTCCTAATCTATTTCTCTGTGGCTTGTTCAGGAGTGGGCGGGCTCTTAATAGGCCCCATGCTGCCAGGAGATCAAGGCCTTGAAGACGAGAGAGGAGGAATCAGAGACTCTCAGCCGAATCTTACTGACAGTCAGAGTTTTAATGGTACGGAGAATCTCCTTTCCCATTTTGTAGGACTTCTTCTGGCCCTTCTTTTGCTGCTTCTAGTGATCTGTCCTGTCCTTGGATGTCGTCAGCCCTAGTGATACCCCTCCTTAGACCTTTCTCCTCTCTCTATGATACTTTCCCGCAATGCTGCTTTCCTCGTTGAATTCCTGTGAGCGCTCTGCTACCGACTTCTGATAGCTTGCCCATATCTGTGCACTAGATCCTTCTTCCCCAACATTCTCCCCTGTAACGGGCTCAATGGGTGATCCGTCATCTCCGAAATCTCCTGATGGAAGCGGCATCGCCTCAGCAGTCTGGCCCAGGCAACCTCATCAATTTGCCTTCTCCCAGGAGAATGATGGAGAAAGTGATGAAGTCTACAGCGAGAATGATGCTTCCCTGTCAGCGGCTGCAGACTCCATATCAGGAGAAGGTAAGGAGCCGAGGGCAAAAGTGAGGGAGTGGAATCGCATGTGGAGGCGGGTAAGAGCCAAGAGAAGATGTGATACGTTAGGCAAAGAGATCAAGAGAGTGAAGGAAGGGAAAGGGACATACCTTGATGAAGACGTCGGAAGTGGTAGCGAAGGAAGAGTGGCTAGAATCTAACTGTTATTTCATGCCATGTCCTGGCCTGTGCTAGGTCATCGTCCCACTCTTTCAGAGGACAAGCCCGATAAAGCTCGTTCAAAGGCTAATTCTATTGATTCGTCGCGCTCCCTCTCTTTGTATTCTACACCACCTATGGAGGCGCCAGAGTCTTCATTCACCTCTTCTAGCAACGATTACGAAGTTTTCCACTTAAAGGTAGTACATAGGCCTTTTTCCACAGGGTTTGAAGAGAGCAAGGACTTCAAAGTTAGCCGCGGTTCTGTCATTGCTGGCAGGTTTAAGGTACAGGCCCCACATCTCAGATCCTTCCCGCCCCTTATACTACTCTGTTTTGCTGCTTTTTAATTGTACGTTGCTCACTTTCACCCTTTCTTTGAATATGCCTGATGCCCTTACAATGTAACCGCCGCCCTGCTATCCTTGCGCTTGTCTCTGACTTATCTGGCTCGCCGGACAGGTGGTAGATTTCTTGGGAGAGGCTGCCTTCAGCACTGCTTATCATTGTGAGGACCTTGAGCTGGGCATCCCGGTGTGCATCAAGGTGATCAAGAACAACAAAGATTTCTTTGATCAGAGCCTGGACGAGATTAAGCTGCTCAAGTACATTAACTCCAAGGGAGACTCCGACAAGTTTCACTTGCTTAGGCTCTATGACTCTTTCTATTTCAAGGAACATTTATTTATTGTTACAGAGGTAAGCCGACTTGGAATCTGGATTTGCTTATCTCTCCCGTCCTCATCTCCGGCGATCCTGTTTTCTCCTCCCTAACAAAGTGAACGCCTTGCTTTCTCTTGGAAGTGCCCCACTGTCTGTGGCTCGTTCCGGTTCAACCGCAGTCTACATCTTTGCTCTGCCTCCGCTCCTCCATTGCTCCAAGCTAACTACATGGTGTCCAGCTTTTGAGAGACAATCTCTATGAGTTTTCAAAGTACAATCGCGAGTGTGGCGACTCTTCCTACTTCAACCTTTCACGGTTAAGGAAGATCAGCCGACAGTGCCTTGTTGCACTGCGGTTTATCCACTCCCTGAACATCATTCATAGCGATCTTAAGCCTGAGAATATTCTGATCAAGAGCTATAGTCGCTGTGAAGTGAAGATCATCGACTTCGGCTCCAGCTGCTTCACGACGGATCACATGAGCTCGTACATACAGTCGCGATCCTACAGAGCACCAGAGGTATCTATCCGCCTTGTCAACATCACCTACTCCAACCTACTTTGAGTAGTGGACTCCCCTCCACCAAGCGCAGACTAGGCGCTCCCCCATATAACTTTGATAAAAGATATAAACCGGTGAACTGGCTCTGAATGGCCGATCGTTATTACCCTCTGTCTGCCTCTGGGCGCGGGCCTTCTTCTTACACTTATTGGAGTCTGAATCCCTTTCTTCTCCGTTGTCCGTAGGTGATCTTTGGGGCACCCTATAGTCAGAAGATTGATATTTGGTCTCTCGGCTGCATTATAGCGGAGCTCTATACGGGTCGCGTACTCTTCCAAAACGATTCGATTCAGACTCTTCTAGCGAGGATTGTCTCCATTATAGGTAAGCGTTCATTGACAGCAAGGGGAAAGTCATGCGGCATGTTGGGTGCTTGATAGAGGAACGGGCGTGTAACGAGCGAGGAGCAGCCAGAACGAACAGTATAGACGAGGAAGGTAATGGGCCCGGAAGCCAAGAGAGCGAGCGAAATGATAGAAAGAAGGGGTAGAAAGAGCATCACCTTCATGTCACTCCAACCGGTGCCTCTGTCTCGTCTATCGCGCAGGACCTTTCCCAGAGAACTTAATGCAGAGAGGGAGAGAGGTGCCGAAGCTTTTCACAGCGAATCAAACACTTTTTGAGCCTTCGCGAGAAGGAGAGGGCTTTGTTTTGCTCTATCCGAAGAAGACGAGCCTGCGCCAACGTATCAAATGCCAGGATGATCTCTTCTTAGACTTCCTGTCCAAGCTGCTAGAGATTGATCCAGACAGGAGGTTGGTTGACTTAAGTTCCCTCAAGCTTCCTCGTCCACTTGCGTCCTTCTTTTCACCTGTGTTCCTACTCTCTCCATCCACGGCACATTATCTGACATGTGCAACTGCATTCATCTCCCTTGTTCCCTATCCGTCTGCCCCATTCCGTGTGTCTCGGATAGATAGTATAAAAGGATCAGCTTTTGCTGCGCTGTAATCTAACTGTCCCCATTCACGTTTAGGCCATCTGCAGAGGAAGCTCTTCGTCACCCTTGGCTAAACGTAGAAGATTATGAATGAATAAGCTAGACTAGAGAATAATATAGCGAGGAGGAGTTGATAGCTGAGACGGGCTTACAAAGGGCAAATGGCCCTTGTACACTAGGAAAGCAGATATGACGCGGCTTTCGTTGTTAACTATATTTGTCATTCATTACTGATTTGTCCAGTTAGGACTTTGAAAGAAATACAACGGCAGCTATCTGCCATCAACGCGCGGCACGATGACGCGACAGTGAGAAAGACAGACTGAAAAAAAGGAAATGCCTGGAGCGGAAAGTAAGGGTGGATTAGAGGTAGAGGAGGGCACTATATCAGCAGATTCAGTGACTTGCTGGGCAGAGGAAGAGCCCTATCGGGCCAGTGCTCTTTCCTTGCGAAGGGAGAACATGAATCTATAAATCAGCTGAGAGATCTTCTCTTGCGTCATCAACATTAAGGCGCTCTTCAGCACAGTATTCAAAAGTTGGGCCCCACAACCCCGATACAGGCCCTCAGGACCCTCGGTTCCGAGTATACGCGCTAGCATCGCAGCCAGGCCTGGAGAAGAAGCTGTTGGGGACTGCTCTCTCTTCCTCTCTGCTTGCATTAGCACCTAGGAGTCATAAAGACACCATAATGAGATGAATGAAGAGAGACGACTGTAGAGATCGTCTAGGTATCACTTGTCAAGCCCACTTGCGTTTGCTCTATAGAAGACGGCATTCTAGTTATCCCTCGAAGTCTCCTCTAGCTAAGTCTAATTCTCGCCTTGGATTGTTGGAGGGTCCAACGTTGCGCACCCAGTCTACCAGTGTTAGTCATCTATTAGGGTCTGGAGCTTACCTTCGCCCGAATTAGGGGATAAGTGATGACGGTCGCGATGGCCTTAGCAAGGGCAGCAAGAACAAAGGCTTCAAAGGCCGTCAAATTCTTCGCCCTGACCCTGGCGCCGTAACGCTGAGCTCTAAATCTAAGCAGTACAAGCTTGAGCTGGTCAAAGAGCGTGTAGTTGATGGCTGGATTCGAGACGAGGACCATTGAGGGAAGAAACCCCTTCCAGAAGGCACAAAGTCCGTTTTCTTTGCGTAGTTCGTTGATAGCGCCAGGAACCGTGAGCGTCTAGAATGGGCATAGAGAGAGGTGGGAGACGGAAGCGCCTTTTGAGCTCAATGCCAACGTGGTGTTTCTCTTGCCCTTGCTCACCATCGTCCCTCTCCTAATATACGAATTATTCACTACGTTACTCCCTCTTCGCCGCTTACACCCTAAAACTGAACTGCCATATCTGTTATCCTCAGATCGCTTGTTCCTAGAGATTGTCTCTTTCCGTCCTTGCAGTGGCAGCACTGTCTGTCCTCTTTCTGAGGGTAATCTGTACAGTGCATCTATGGATTTGTGTCCGCAGCAAGCGATGTTAAGCTGTCTACCTCAACCGCTGCAAGAGCCTACACCGTTTCCTTCGCCAATAGTCTTACCTTATCGACCTGAACTCTTGTCGTCACCACCTCAAGCGGCAGTGTTAAGGACATGTTCATCGCTCCAGCCAGAGAGGCAACAAGTAGATTAGCCCCTGAGCTCATCTTCGCTCCGGTCTTCGCATAGAGAGACTTCAGCATAGAGTAGCAGTAAAAGTAGGTGAAGGCAGAGGCCACCGTGGACAGGCACTTTGGGCCAATGCCCACAAATAATCCGCTAGGGCCGTCCTTTCTTACAATATCAAGGATGATTTGGGTAAGGCCCGGTGCAACACCTTCTGCCTCCTTCTTTTGCTGTTGACGGAAGGACACAAGAATCGTTAAAGAAGCTTTGCTTGAGAAGTCTACTCCCCAAGTTTGCAGGTAGAACGTCAACGGAAAATGCTAGAGAATGGAATGCGGATCAAGAGTATGAAGACAGCCAAACGTCCCATTGCGGTGATGACAGAGAATCGAGTTCGGAGAAGAAAGCTGGTACCAGAACTGAGACTAACAAGAGACAGCAGGCGACATACAAGAAATCCAAACAAAAAAGAGGAAAGCACAACTAACTTCTGAGCAGCCCATAGGAACGGTGATGAAGTAGTCTAGGTAGAGAACGCTCTGGTAAGGAGTAAGCCAGTGATCCTTACGTCCTCAAACGTGACCTTGAGAGAAGAGACATTCTTTTTGTCTCCTCCGTCAGAGGCCCTTCTCGCCCGCCTATCATGGGCCGTATCCTTCTGTTTCTTGGCATCCTTTTCCTCCTTTGTATTGTTTTCGAGAAGAACCATAGGGGAAGCTCCTCTCTTGGACTGAATTTGCTTCAAGACCTTCGCATAGTCCAAAGGATACAGCGCAACGCAGGAGAACAATGCCCCGGCAGCTCCGGCCTGCCAGATAATCCCAAGAACATATGAGAAGCAGTAAAAAGAGCTGGTGCTACGAAGAGTTAGGTGAAAGGTAATTCATCATCAAGGCTAGGATTCAAGAAAGTGTTTCGTGCTGAAGAGGTACTTCAATCGAACAAGCAGACACGGCAAGGCCTTGTCTCGTCGACCTTATCGCAGGGCGCTTACCGAGGCATCGACGAAGGCCTTGAACCCTGAGTCTTGCGGCATACTAGTCTACGCTCAAGGCACTCTTCGCTTTGTCTGCGCTCCGTCTGCCCTGTATTCCCTGTGTTCCTTCAGTTTAAGAGCCGGTCACGATGCTCATGGAAGGAGGTAAAGTTCTATCGGGCCAGACAGGATAGACAGAAGAAGCGTCCGACGATTTCTAAGAGAATCAAAAAGCTCCTCTTATGACAATCTGCAGATTATCTTTTGAGCTCTCCAGTCAGCACATCCAATAATCTGTCTTTTGTCTCTGTTCCTCTGGCTGTTCAAGAACGGCGCTCTTGAAGCTTGAAGCAAGCAATCAGAGGAACCAGGAGACAGAGGAAGGAGAGCGTCAAGACAGAAATAGAGAGAAAGGGAGAAGAGAAAGAGTGATATAAGTGAAAGGAAAGACAGAGGAGAGTGAAAGAGCGAAATAACCCCATAGAGGCTATATTAAAGAGAGACAGAGTGAGACGGATATGGTTATTGACGAGACAGAGAGGAAGAGAGAGAGAGAGATTGACAGAGAGATATCAGCTCTGCGGGGGTTGAGGTCTATTTTCCTCCCACGTCCGACTCCTCCTTGGGCACCAACAGTGGTGAGACTCAGAAAATAAAATCTATTCACGATATAAAAGGTTTTAGTAGAAAATTATGAACACTCCCTTATCCATACATACAGTACTTACCAATTTATATTTTATCAGTTTTTTTCCAGCAAAACCTGATTGGCCTAAACCTTCTTGGCTACCATATTATTAGAGAGAATGACAGGGGCTTTTGAGATTTCTTTCACATTTATTCCACAAAAACCTCATTTACCGCTTATGTGCGTTCCGTCCAAACACGCCCGGTAGTTCCTAGTGTGTCTATAACTTCTATAACGGACAAATCAGCATTCTTGTGATGCCGTCACGCAAGCAAAGTGGTGATGCACTGATGGGACCAGCAAATAAGAGAGAGAGAGTATTGATGGCAGACGCGGCTCTACGTAGATGACAACACGGAGCTCATTAGCTAAACACTCGAGTGATAAGGTGGTCAGCCTCTACGGTTGCTTATGGGACCCTTTGGGGGTGATGGTCTGTCTTGGTTTGCTGAGCGCCACATGTCACTTGCCTTCCCTACGTCGTCTCATCAAAGTTAGAAGCATGATCTGGCGCGACAATCTCTGTTATGGACCGGAGCTTGGAGGTCATGAAGCACACTACTTTATTAAACTTCTGGAAGAGATCAAGAACTAAATGGTGAAGTAAGGTGCTCTTCGAATGATGTGTGCCGGGTCACTGGCAAAGAGCTCAAACGCACCAAATCCCGCTAGACGATTGACTACTTCCGAGACTGTGGACAGAGAAGAGAGATCCATGCGTAAGCGTTCTACAGGATTCATGCTTTCGAGTTAAGGTAGTACCACACTTACCTTCTTGGGTGAAGTAGGTCGCTCATCCTGATGGTCATTCTCTCTTTTCTTCATACTTCTATGCGCTGGTGTACCCGAAAACGGTAGCCCCAACAGCTGATTGTGGGTCTCTCTCAGTCCTCTGAAATACTTCACCGTTTTGACCTTGAGCTCCATTGTGGCGTCCTCATCGCAGACGATGGCAGCCCGCCGATGAAGTTGAAGGACAGACACCGTCCACATGTGGTTTACTCCTTCCTCAATGACCTTATAAAGCGCGTTTGCTTTGTGAATGCCGGTAATTATGATGATTACCTCACGCGCATCCATGACGGTGCCTAGTTAGAAAAGATAGACGCAGAGCGTTAGCTGCCATGATTCGCATGTTATAAGGTGCCATTTTGGGCAAAGAAGTGCACAGTTCTCCTAAGTATGTAGAGGACGGAGCGAAGTCTAATGACTGCGGAGAAAGAAGCAGTGGCGATTCATTTGAAGACACAAGGCGCTGAACATCACGGATCATAGCCGAGGCACTTACCTACTCCCACTGTGAGAGCCATTTTAGGTACTTTGGAAATATCGTTGCCAAAGAACCGGGAGTTAGCTACGATTGTATCGTACGCCAAAGTCTTAACCCTGGTCCGTGACCGCAGCGAGGAACCTGGCTCATTGAATGCAATGTGGCCATCAGGTCCAATCCCTCCCAAGAAGAGCTCAATGCCTCCAGCATCCCTAATCTTCTTCTCATAGCTGTGACATTCTGCTTCCAGGTCCTTCGCGTTACCATCTAAAATGTTGACGTTCTCTCTCTTAATATCGATGTGCTTGAAGAAATTGTTCCACATGAAAGAGTGATAGCTTTCAGGATGGTCTTGAGGAAGATTGACATACTCATCCATGTTGAAGGTAACCACGTGTTCAAAGCTTAACTCCCCGTTCTTGTAGAACTCGATAAGCTTAGCATAGGTAGGTAAAGGTGAGCTGCCTACATTCCAAAGGAGAATAATATGTGTTTAACCTACAAGTGTACATCACCCAGCCAAGCAATTTGCAATAGTTTGGGGCTTCGGCGCACCTGTAGGTAGCCCAAGCACAAATGGGTTGTCATGACTTGGTTTATAGTCCAGAATACGCTGTTTGATGTATTTAGCAGTCCAGTCAGCGACCTCTTCAGCATTCTTCTGGATAATCTAGGATAATACCGAGCAGAGAGGTTCATTTCTGTTTTAACTGGGCAGTGTATGCACAGTTCTTACCAGCCTCATCTTCGACGGTTACTTCCACTAAGGATGTGAGCTCGCGCACGGAACAGAAACACAAGCACTTCTGAAGAAAACGAAAGAGCCCTTAGTTGTCATGAGTACTGGTGGTGCTTAGGCAGGAAAAGCTGCGCTAGCTCTTCTCTTACATTACAGGCACAGCAACTAGTAGTTAGGCCTTGTAGAACCTGCTCTTCTCTAGAGCTTCGTTCAGTTAGCGGAAAAGGTCTCAGTCCTTATCCAGTCATTGATCCAGATGTACAAGCACGAGTTCTACTACTTCGTTCCCTTAATGAAGGCCTTATTACGTCTTTCCGGATCTGCGGCAACGTGATGGTGACGAGCTCAAGCTTCGCTTACGATACTAGAAAAGGAAGAAGATTCGCCTCCTAATCTTTCCGATGCCGATGGAAACAAACAGTGCGAAGGTTTCAGAATATTTATTTCTGTATCCAATGGTAGCCATTATTTCATAGCAAGAACGTTTCAACAGTCAGGCAAGCCTCTTGTGCCTTTTCATCTCCTCTGTTCAGTCATCAGAATACGCTTTCAGGAAAAATCAGCTAAAAACTGCAGAAGCCAGGATAGCCGCTAACCGTATGGTAGCCGGTAATGGTACTATGGTGTATTGGTGTATTGTGTACCGTCCTAGCAGGGCCATAAGAAAAGAAGACGACAATGGTTGTGAGCTATCACGTCTCATGATTGATGATAAATAGCTATCACACTCCTAGGGAGAACTGAGAGCTGTCTCAATGGATTGGAGCTATCACATCTTCCTGAAGAACTAGCGACAGATAACTCTAATACCTGCTTCTTACACATTATAATCATCCAAAAGACCATCAAGGAAAAGCATATAACGTGGGCTTTTGCAATTAGTAGTAAATGTCTGGAACTTCCAGACCTCTTCTCCACTATTCAAGTCATCAGCAGGAGATAACGGTGACTTGTCCTTTGTAACCTCTTGTTAACAGTATGTTAGAGATCAACAGATTTAATGACTGACCTCACCCCTACTATCGTCTAATAATGGGCGGATGGCCTGCTTGTGATGACGATATAACATCTATTGAACATCTCTTCGTATTTTCTGCTGCGTGCACTGCCCTTCTTTACTCTTCCAAGGAATCCTTCATCCTTCATCATGGGCCACTTTGAGGAAGAAGGCAGTCTTGTCGAAGTAAGGGTGAGTTCCGGAGATCATCAAGAGCTGTGATGTAGCGTCCATCGCGTATTATTATTTACTCGGTCGCTATGATAGGTTCCAGCAAGAAGTATTGCTGCTGCGGCCAACAACCTTACAAAAAAAACTGTTCTTCTTGCTGTCTCCTGTGTCACTTGCCTGATGAGTGAGGCTGATGGTAGAACTCCGGGTCCACCGTAGCAATCCCAGCTGTACAGGAGAAGTGCATCTTGAAATATAGAAATGACAACAACTATGCTGTAAGTAGAAGAGACGGTGCCGATTTGAAGATGGTAGTGATGCTGGCATCGGAAGTGGCCATAACACTTCTTTTACGCCAAGATTAGATATCTTCTCTACTACACTAGTGAACTGTTCCCGCTGTGGCCGGTTGATTGCTATCACTATCGCTGCCACATCATCGTCATTGCAGCCAGTCGATACGACGTGTAGCAGCTGCTAGCGCCGCACTGAGCTAGTTGGGCGCGCCAAGTTGCGAAGGACAGCCATGAAGCTTCGGCGATTGGTTTCTCCTCAAAGATAATAATAGGGAAAATTTAATGCTGCGGAGGAGGAAGCAAGTAAAGATCAGGAGGCGACATTGATCAAGGACCAGGTGTGAAGAGGCGAGCTTGATGCCTCCTTTTTTATAGTAACATCGTCTCTTGGTTCCTTAGGTCGGGTCGTCACAAGAAAGCATTGCCTTGATCATTCCAAATTTTCCAGCCAACATTGGATGACTTCCATGTTTCTACTGTCTCTTTTGAACACTTATGCGCATCACCATCATCCTTATGACATCATTATGGAAGCGTGGTGACTCAGCTTAGTGAGACAGAACTTGCCTGAGGCAGGCGGCACATCCTCCTTGTGAAAACCGAAAGAAATACTTTGGATGGCCAACTCTGCTCCTGACAGACAAGTGGAGCGCCAATGTGCGACGGCGCTGATCGGTGATATATTTTTTTCTTTATAATAGTGCTAAAATTATGCCATCGAGGACAAGATACGAGTTTTCTTGTGCTGTCACAATCATAGTCTGGATCCAAGCTGTCGTAGGCTCCTAATCAAGCTAAAGCAAGGTAAACCGGCGCAGTCTACTGTTGTTGGCTCATCGCCACAGTGAGGAGTGCCCACCCAAAATGATCCATTCCCACCTCCAGCCAAATATTCTTTCTTAGCTGCCCGCTCAGTAAGCTTGGACTGCCTTGAGGATCTTGGTCTATCCTGTACGAAGGGTCAATAGACACTGTATGTTAGTCACAACCTACGTAGGAAGATATCTTTTTGTTTGAAGTTGGTATGCTACTCCTTCTGTCGAAGGCCACAAGCTTAGGGGAGAGAGTAACTAGAAAAGGATATGGCACTGTATGGGGCAGCCCAAGATTGGTCATTCAAGGATGGGGAAGACGATGAAGGCTGTCAAGGTAGGAAGACGACCTGTACTCATGACGCATGTGGGAGATCCTTCTCTCTTCATTGCCTCTCCATGCTATCTCTCCCCGTTGGTGTGGAGAAGAAGATGCAGGTCGACCCACACCACATCCATCTCTGATACTGCTTAGGAATCACTAAAGAAGGTTGTTCTCTTATGCTTAATGCTTGACACGCGATGACAGGGATATGGAGCATCTGAGGATGATGAGGCTGAAAGACAGGCGGAAGATGCGCTTTGGATTATAGGACATGTCTTGACATTGCTGCTACCCTTTGAGGACCGGACGATAGGACAGCAGTCAATGATTGAGGGACGGACGGCTGTGTACCCTTCAATGTGGTCGGTGAGGGTAGGAAGGGTAGAGTAGGAAAGCTTTAACAGCTCGATGGGTGCCTATCAGAACCTCAATATAAATGGTAAACTAGGAGCAATCGTGTGTGGACACTGCTCCACACCTTACTACTACGAAGAAAAAAATGAGAAGCACCATGCTATCGTGTTCTTTCTATGTACCAGAGACATTTGGTGTCTCTCTCTCTCGCTCTTCCCATCCTAAGTCTAACGCTTTGACCTCTCCTCTTTTGTTGCCTCTTTGTCATCAATTGTTCCATAAGGAAGCTGTGTGTTCCTCTCCCTGCTGCCTGTCATTGCTCTTCAAAATTGTAAGAGGAAAGCGCCATCATGTGATGATTGAGAAGATACGCTTGGCTTCTTACGCCTTTGTTTAACTAGGCAGCTCCCCTTTTCCCTTCGAACGACGATAAGCATTGAGTGTCTCTCCCTGACCACCAGTAACATCATGTACCGACGCACTTCTTGTGCTTCGCATTGTGATGAGCACGGCACTTCCTTCCAAGGTTCACTCTCCATTCCTGGCTCGTGTGTTAATGAACAACCTTAGCCCTTCAGCACTATCGTACAAGTGCTGCCTTTGGATTCGTTTCTCTGTTTCTTCCCCTCGCCAGAGTTAATGCAGCACGGACATCATAGCAGCATAGTAGTCAGAGGAATATTAGTAGAGAGAGACGACAAGCTTCTCTCATCATAGAGCTAAAGCTTGCCCGCTTGGCTCTCCCTACCTCTTAGGACCGAAGACCAACACATCGCCACTGCTCAGTCCATTGACTACTTACCATCCAGGAACATCCTCTTGGTCAGAAGGATCACCAAGACACGCCGCAGTTTGAGCGTAGAAGAGAAGCTTGGAGCAGATTAGTCTAGGAAAAATGTTGAGAGACCGTCAGCTGCAGAGTTAAATTTGAGGAGAAGAGTCTTTCTCATCATGCTACTCTGTCTGCCGCTTCTCTCTCCTCTGTCTCGGACGTTACAAGCCAATATTCCTTTTTTGTAATATCTCTCTACACTTGCCTTTGCTCTTTATCTCTCTCAGTGTTCTGACTCGCTCTTTCCTCACCTAATGAAGCAGCGCATAATAGGTCAAATGCAAGGGGATGCTCGTACTACAGTAGGAGCAGGCTGTGAAAGGATGTGGCTAACTTCCTCAAAGAACATCGGTACATCATAATAATAGGCAGCGCCGGAAGAGCGACTACAACATCAACATCGTTATAGTCTGGGTTAAAATCAGGTCAATGCCTAGAGTGGTAATACCAATGCAGCTGTTGATCACGAGATGTCCAAGTTAGGCTTTTTACCAAGCAGGTTTGGCTCCAACGGCCGTCTGGTTCTTCTCGAGCCTAAGAGTCAGAAGGATCTTGGACAAAGGAGCAAGAGAGAGGCGGACTAAGAGAGGGTGGGAGACAGGCAGCAGCACCTCTCGTGAGTAGGAAATAGTCGGTGCGACGTTCTTCCATGTTAGAGATGATAAGGGTTACGCCATTGCCTCTGCTTCATGGACAGCCGGCCAAGAGATTCCTAATGTTAAGTCAGGGAAAACCACAGATGCAGGGAAAGTCCCACTCGTACCTTAGTGAACAGTGCACTATGTAATGGCAAATTCCAACCCCCTCTTCCCCGTTGAAAGGCTATTGTTGTCAGCGAATCATGGCGATGGTACGGCGACATACACTAGGAGGTCACGACTGTCTATCGAACCCTCGAAGCTTGCATTCTATGAGGAGCACTTTGAACTCCCTCTTTGGGACCAGGAAGGGTTGACGTCGGACTACGAGTAATGCTAACTCTGTAGGTTCTAGGAAGGATTTGACTGTCCCACTCTATCTTTGGGGTTTATTATGCCACTGTCAGAACAAAACCCAAGTCCACATCAGGGACCCGATACCTTCTGTCTTCTAATGGATAAGATTAGGCTACTTCTCGTACTTTATAAGACGTGGAGAACACCCTAACTGCACTATTCTGAGAACCTTCCTCAGTTCTAAATCCTCGTGCATATTGTCCTTTGCCATCACCGTCTAAACCTTCGCCGCCTAGAACACTAAACGTGACTATAGCATTTCTCAACCTGCGCTCTAGGCCGCGCTGTTGTTCTACCTTCCCGCCCACAGGGCAGCCATTCATGTCCCACATCATGGCGGTAGGAAGAAGAAAAGCTAGAAGATCAGGGCGGGAACGACTGCAAGGAGGCTTCTCAGCCATTTTCATGATGGAGGCGAAGTAGTAATACCTTCCCTTTCCTTGTCTCGGGTACATATGCATGGACAGTAAGCAGTCGGGGAGTAATAGTTAGGGTGCTAAAGCCTTTGATAATAAGCAGGAAGTGCTAGTAATAGGGCACAACCTGAGATTGTGGAATACAAATGCAGGGACGATTTTGCAGTAACTCGGCCCTACTGAAACCTTTCCTTGGTGAAAGATATTAGAGGGAAGACTTCATTCCATCACAACAGAATGTAAGCAACATTATTAAGGCTGACTTGTATGGCAATGTTTCAGAAAGGTTCTTGTGGTCACCGCGAACATTGAATTTTTGGGCACCGCTTCAACACTTCTTTTGTAATGTTCGTATCATAGTCCTCCCCCTTCCAGCCCCTCTCACACCTCTCTCTCTTCTGTGTTAAGGCCTTTTGTAAAATGAAAAGGAAGAGAGGAAGAACAGCGAGAAATCCCCTTTCTTTTCTCTAAATTTTTTCTTGTTTCTGAGGGGCCGACTCCTCTGCTTCTTTCTTCGACCTAAGAGAGAGAGAGACTCTCTCTTTCTCTCTCTCTCTCTCTGTCTACTTTCCTGTCTCTTTAGATTTTTTCATGATCTTCCTCTTTCTTGACTCTTTGGCTGCTCTCTCTCTCTCTTTCTTCCTCCAAACTCCTAGGTCAAAAAAAGGCTGAGGAGCCAGGAGGAAGCGGTTAAGGGAAATGTAGAAGAGAGAAAGAGAGGGCCTATCTCTCTTCTTGAAGATGGAAAAAGGTCTATCTCCATCTCTTGCTCTTCCTCGCAGGAATAACGGTTTAATGATAGGCTCTCTTTATATCTCTTGATGGCCGAGAAGGCATTGACGGGAGACCTAAGTTAACCTTACTGCTTCAGGTTGCCCTCGAATCCTATTCTCTTGCTCTCTGTCTCACAACATTCTGAGTGACGCCTGAAGAACTTTACGGGGTGGTGGTTCTACTCTCTCTGTCTCTCTTTCTCTCTGTTTCTCTCTCTCGCCTCTCTATCTGCTGACCATCTTGCCGTGCGCCTCCTAGTCAAGAGGACTGATGTGTCGAGGCTTGGAGACTAGCCTCTCTCTCTCTCTCCTATTTTCCTCCACTATCTCTTGTTTCTTTCTTTACCTTTTGTCTTGGTGAGGAAAGGGGAAGATGGCCTTGGTCTTTCTCTGCTTCCCACACGAACGCTCAAACTTGCACCTCACCCTGCGAAGGAGGCACACTTAGGAGGATGAGACAGCGACAGGGGGAGAGAGAGAGAAAGAGAAAGAGAGAGCGAAAGGGAGAGAGGGAGAGAGAGAGAGAGAGAGAGAGAGAAAAGAGAGAGAGAGCGATATAAGACTCAAACACCACCTCCCCCCGAGCTCCTCCCAACATTTTAATTGAGCTCGAGCAGAACCAGGCGACAGTCTGTTAGTCACGTTAGCTCCTACTTCAAAGGCCACTGTGGTTACTTTGTGCATTCTAGTCCTTCTCACTCTTCCACCTCTTCCCTTTGCTCGCCTGATGAGCTGAGGATAAGTGGAAGAAGAGTGAGAGCAACAACAGAGAAGAGAAAGAGGAGGAAGGGCTGGAAGGGGAGAGCGGGGGAGGAGAGAGAGAAACCAAAAGCCTTCAAGAATCAATTCTGCCTCTTCCTTTGCACATACACTTTTCAAGATAGCAAAGAAGAAGCCTCAGCCAACGTTGAAGCCTTCTCAATCTGGAGCTGGACACTCTTGATGTCTCCCCTCCTGATCATTTTCTAACTTTCGCATCAAGCGTTACACTGGAGTGCAGGAGACTGCCATCCTTCGTCTGCCATCCTATCTACCTGCATCCGCCAAGCTACCTCCACTTTTACATTCATCCCACGATTTTTCAAGAACTATGGCATTTGCAACCACCACTAGCAGCAGCGGCGGCGTAGCCACCAGAGAAGCACCAGCATCTACACCTGCACAAATGGAGACGAGGATGAGCTTGGATGGTCAGTGCAATTCGGCCAAGGACTCACAAGCTGTTGGAGCATGGACCGATGACGAGCACAAGAAGTTTTTGAAAGCTCTCGAGCGTGTTCCTGCTACTTGTCACAACCGATGGAAGATGATTGCTGCCCTCATCCCTACTCGGAATGCTACTCAGGTCCGCACCCACGCCATCAAGTACTTCCGTACCGTTGCTAGACGTCAGGCCAGAGAAGCCAAGCGCATGGCTATGCAGCACCAGCACCTCCAGCGTTTCCACGATAAGAACGACAAGCTCGATGCTAATGACTTCTTCCAGCTTCGTGCGTCCTGGTCACCATCCGTCACCGATAGCATTAGAAACGAGCTTGGCCTTAGCGGCCCTGTTCTCACTCACCGTCTTAGTGAGGATGACTGCATCGACTGGCTTGTCAACTACTATGCTACGGCTCCAGAGCCTCTCCCTGCCCCCATCGTTAGCTCTGACAAGAGCTTGGATGTAATCAAGCCAGAAGAGCCCAGCCCGGCGGCCTCCTTTGTTAACCTGTACAACAAGAAGGAGCTGGACTTCGACTTCCGGCTGGAGAGCATCAGCGAGACCGGAGAGGCAATGCCTTCCCCGGCCAAGCGCCAACGCATCACGGAGGAGCCTTCTAGCCTCCAAGCTTTGTTCATCTGAGCTTGCTGTTACCGTGTCGTATGCTCTCTCTCTTTCTCTCTCCGTTATTTATTCCAAAGCCCGCTGACTCTTCCTATCTTTTGAAAGCCACATCTCCCCTCGCCTGAGAAACAAAAACCCAGAAACGATGCGATCTACATGTTTCTT